>JAASGD010000711.1:0-17521 GCA_023334115.1 Globisporangium megalacanthum | reverse complement strand
TGGATTCGACTGCGAGTCGCCTGCAGTTTACGCACTGATGGACAGGGTCCGACCCTGTCCGTCCGTCACCTTTTCGTGTCACTCATCACCTTCGCCCGTCCTACGCTGCTACAGTATCGTCATGCTGAAAACGAGAAGGCGAACGAACATTGAGGTCAGTTGTGCTGGCTGGCGTGGGCAAGCAAGTGCTTACAAGAATGACATTCTATTGCATGGATCTATCGAGGGCCTCGAAGAGCGAGCGAGCACCTGGCGGACCGAAGCTTGCTCGCCCTCGATCGCGGCGTTTAAATACTGGAGTGACACGGTAAGAGGACTCTGAATGCGTGCTCAGAGTGCTAGTAGAGGAGCGGATGGACTGCCTGCTGGTCGAGCTCACTTGGCCTTGGTCCCAACCAGGTCGTCCAGATACGACAGATCCACCATAGCTGGGGCTGGCGCTGGTGCTGCCAACTCTGACAGCAGCGACGATCCGCGACTCCGCGGTCGGTGGATCCACTGCTGGCTCGGCTGGTGCTTGGGAGGCTGCTGCGTCGCTGTCGTCGTCGGTGTCGTTGGTGTCGTTGTCGGTGTCGGCGGCTGGTACAGGAGGTACGTCTGCTTCCGACGCGCGTGCGACTCTGGCGTCTCGCCTTTCGACGACGACGACGAGACTGACGACGACGTGCTCTTGCGAATCTGGAGGTCATTCATCTGGTCCGCTACAGCGTCGCTGTCGTTGTCGCGGAGGCTCTCGAGCGACACGTCAGTGTCGATCGACCGGTTCGAACCGTAGCGAGGCTTGGACGGCGCTGACAACGACGCATCGTAGTCGTTGCGTCGGCTGTTGCTGGTACTGCTGTCGCCTGTGTGTGCCTTGGCGCAGTAGACACACAGACGCGTGGACTTGCTGTCGATGACGCCACCGTAGCTCACGACCGCGCACGTCTTGCACAACATCTCGTCGCACAGACGACACCAACGGGCGCGCGTCCACGTCGACACGTGTGCGCTGCAAGAACGACACGCGCGGTCATCGGGGATGACAGCGCCACTGCTGTCGTCTGCGCTGTTGGTGCTAGTGCCGCCATTCATCAGCCGCACGAGCTTCAGCACGTGGCTCACATTGTGTGCCGACGCTTTCAAGTTCGCGACCACTTTCTGGGCTAGAAACGACGGGACGCCGTGGGTGTCGAGGTGCACGAGCGTCGCGACGTCGAGCACACCCGGTGTGTCGGTCTCGCGAACGATCATCCCCGAGCACAGGAGCTCGGCGCGGACGGGACCGTACGGGTGCTGCGACTCGGGGCAGCACGCGTGCACGACCGACTTGGTGCACCGTGCCCAGCCGCGACGGCCGCTCGCGGGCTCGGTGAACGCGTCCATGAACTCGACGTAGAGCAAGTCGCGGTCCGACACGAGCTTGCTCGTCGCCTTCCACCGGGACCAGCGCACACCAGCGTACCGCATCGGCGCGAGCTTACTCGGCTCCTCGAGCGCGTACAGCGACTTTGACTCGTTAAAGTCGAGCATGATCGACGTGTCGCGCGCAACGTAGAGCGCCGCGACCTCTTCGAGCGACCCGAACGCAGTTGTGGTCGACCACGCGAGAGTGGCTTTGCTGGCAGAGTCGGCGCTCGCGCCGCTCAGACTCGCGACAGCTACTGAGTCGGCGCCTTCTTGGGCCGCAGCCATGGCCGCAAAGAGCTGGCGGTGGGACGCGCGCGCGTTCGCGAGCAGCGCACGGTGCTCCTTTTCGCGCAGCGGCAACATCTCGAGCGCGTATGGCTGGTCGGGCGAGCGCGAGTACGTGTAGCGAGCAGCCGGCATGATTGTCGAGAGATCGAGAGATCGAGCGTACGGACGGACAGGGGGGGCACGAGGCGGCGAGATTCGCAATGAGCGAGCGACTACGAGAGTGTGAGAGGGAGAGAGAGGAGGCCGTTGTAAAAGAGGTCGCGAAGTGCAACGAGGTCGTTGACAGGAGGGATGCGTCTGGCCAGTCGCTGCCCCTTGATGTCTCTTTTCGCATCCAAGTCAACTTCGTTTCATTCACACACACACACACAACACCTGGTGGTGACTGCTTGTGTCTGTCTCCCATTGACAGCTCTCTCTCGCAACAGCGTGTAAAGGCCCGAAAAGTGTGGAGGCGCAGGCGCTTCCAAGCGAGACGTTCGATTGGAGGTGGTTCTGCTACGGACCGAGTGACCAATTCACACACCAGCACTGAACAAGAACAAGGCGACGGAGCGCGCTTCCGTTTTTCAGTGTCGAAGTCTCCGCAGCGGCGGATGGCTGGCAGCGTCTCCTCTGTGTGTGTGCGCTCGCTCGATCTCTGCTTGCATGGCTTTGGCTGGTTGTCACAGAGGTCGATTCGGTAGTCAGTCAAAATAGAATTAGAAATCCGCACACTTCTGACTCGAAATGGTCAAGCTGTCAAGTTTGATTCGCAACGAACAGCCACCCTCGTCGATGGGTCTCCACCGCCAGCCAACCATCATGGTCGTGAGAGAAAGAGTCGCGGGTTCGACTTGCTGGCGTTGCGAGAGGTTTCGGCGTCCCGCCCTCGTCGCTACTGCGGTCACCAGTGGATTCCCACGTTGTACGGGCAAGTCGAAAATCGCTACCACGACCTCGCGATCAAATATCGAATGAATCCCTTTCGCCATCATGTGTGTTGACGATTCAGCCAGAAATGAGCCATGACCGTTTCCTCGAACGAAATGCACAGACTTCGGGTCAAAACATCGTTGGCCGACTGTCTGGATCGCGACCACAACTTTACAGCTACAGTATCTCCTCCTACAGCTTCATCATCAAAAGAACCGACACACCAACGGTGCTGTAACACCCACCACCCAACGACCCAAGTCACGCCCAACGTCCGCTCCACTTCACTCAGTTGCCTGGGATCGGGATCGGCTCGTGCTTGCTCGCAAACTCGTCGTAGTACGCCACGACCTGGTCCCAGTTCGCCACGTTCCAGAACGCCGCAATGTACTCGGTGCGTCGGTTGTGGTACTTGAGATAGTAAGCGTGCTCCCAGACGTCGAGGCCGAGGATCGGAATCATCGGCTCGCGCGCGTTCGGCATCAGCGGGTTGTCCTGGTTCATTGTCGACGTGACACCGAGCGAGCCGTCGCGCTTCACACCGAGCCACGCCCAGCCAGAGCCAAAGCGCGCCGCTGCCGTCTCGGCAAACACTTGCTTCATCCGGTCCACCGACCCAAACGTGTCCTCGATCTTTGACTTGAGCATGCCCGACGGCCCCGCTGCCGCGTCACCCGGCGAGCACATCGTCGTCCAAAAGAGGCTTAATGTCCACCAGCAACAACAACAACATCCCATGAGACCATCACAACGTCCATCCGACAAAAGAGGGCCGAACTGCCTCATGCGCGCACCTGTGGTTGTAGTGTCCACCAGCGTTGTTGCGAAGCTGATCCACCTTCGCGTTCTGCACCACTTCCACGAGCGACTTGCCCTTCAGCTCGCCGTTTTGATACTGCTCGTGCAATGGGGGCGTTGCGTTGATATGATCAGTCAAGTGGACCGTTGAGCTTACCCAGCGCCGTCTCAACACCTGATAGGTGGCTCACCAACGTACCTTCTCGACGTACTCGTTCGTGTACTGCACGTACACCTCGTGCTCGAGCGAGTGGTGGATGCTCATCGTGAGCGTGTCCACGTACGGCTCGAGCGCATTGTACTCGTACTTAAGCATCGGGAGCTTAAACACCACCATGGCGACTGGAGCGAGTGCTTGACTGGCTGACTGGCTGACTGGCTGACTGGCTGGCTGCGTGAAGTCGAGTGTGGCTCGCGTGGCGTTCCGAAGAATGAGGCGACGGGAGCGCCGACATTCGTGTGTGCAGCAGACATGGGGCGGTTGGTTGGACTGGTGTACAACGGTCTGTCCTTTGCAAGCTTGTGCTCGCCGAAGTTCGGCAACTGCCACAGCGAGCGCTCGACTATGGCGACTCAGATCTGCTCAACTGCCGCGAGCAGTGCAACGTTGTGGGCTCTGAGAGCTCACGACAGGTGCGACCGAGTTATGAGAGAACTACGAACGACAGAGACAGGAGCAACTGGTGTGAGCATGCTCAAGCCACGATGATGTCGACATTGTCGACAGGAGCCACAGTTGTATCAGTTCTTACTCAAGACATACCGATGTCAACTTTGCTCAAGTTCATTGCTCTTCATTACCAAGACATCACCAGCGATTGCAGCACACCTCACGACTTCTTCCTCTCTCTGTCGTCCTCTCTCACAGTCTTCTGTCCTCATCACACACACACGCACTCGACTCTCCTCCCACTCTGCCCCACCGTTGCATCTCCTCGAAACAACCCACGAACTCTTTCGAACAAGGTTGGCTAGCGCCGCACTCACGGTCGGAGGCTGAGCGGCGGCTCCGCGAGCTCCTCCATCTCGAGCGGCACCGGCTTCTGCTTGGACGCAAAGTCCTCGTAACAGTGCACCACTTGGTCCCAGTTCACAACGTTCCAGAAGCCGCGAATGTACTCGACGCGGCGGTTCTGGTACTGCAGGAAGTACGCGTGCTCCCAGACATCGAGCCCGAGGATCGGGATCATGGGCTCGTCAATGTTGGGCATGAGCGGGTTGTCCTGGTTCGCCGTCGACGTGATCCCGAGCTTCCCGTGCGCGTCGACGCCGAGCCACGCCCAGCCAGAGCCGAAGCGCGTCGCTGCAGCGGCGTTAAACTCCTTCTTCATCTCTTCCAGCGAGCCAAAGTCCTGCTCAATGCGGTCCTTCAGAGGGCCGTACGGTGCGTTGTTGGCGGTCCCTGGCGTCGCCATCCACATCCAAAACAAGCTGTCGACAGCAGCAACAGACCAGCCGAACAGTGTCAGCCACCGACAAACTCGACAGATCCAATCCGACGAGCCAGACGAAAGCCGAACCTGTGGTTGTAGTGCCCGCCCGCGTTGTTCCGGATGCCCTCTGCAGTGGCGTGCTGCACCACGTAGACAATGTCTTTGTCCTGGAGCTCGCCGTTTTGTTCCTGAAGAAGTCCGTCATCTCGTTTAGAACCCTCGTTGCACGAACACACTAACTACAAGGACGTCGATGCCATAGCAAAACGCGCACCTTCTGGATGAAGTAGTTGGCTTGGTTAACGTACGTCTGGTGGTGCTTCGTGTGGTGCAGCTCCATCGTCAGCGGGTCGACGAACGGCTCGAGCGCATTGTACGCATACGGCAGCCTGGGGAACACGAACACCATGGTAGCAAGTGCGTGGGTGGCGGGATCGTCTTGCTGTCGCTTCGCTCTGTGGGGGCAAACTCGCAAGTGATCTCTCTTTCTCGATCGACTGCGCACACACAGTGGTCGATACAGTACAGTACTCAGAGGCGTTTGCTCTCGCTCGCTTCAACTGTGCGAACTCCCCACCAGCACAGCTTCTCTGAAGGCGGCTCCAACTGGCGAACGCGCGATTGTCCAACGGTGGCAACCTGAACTTTCGAGTACCGGTACAGTAAGTGGACAACGATAGCAATGACGGCCAACTACTGTATGTTGGTTGACAAACTCGACGTGGAGTTGGTGGCGAGACACACAGATGCGTCTCAGAGAGCTTCTTCACAATACCACTACGAACCACTGCAAACGCGTTTGTGAAGCGGATTGGATTCTTCTTACTACTCAGAGTGTCAGTCCCGTTCGAACAACGAGCTTTGCGACAGCTCACCCCCAGTGCTCCCAAGGTTGTAGCAGTTGCTTGCCCCCCAAGAAGCAGTCATTTCGCATGCGAAGGTCGGCGTGGCGCTGTCGTTACGGGCGTTCCACACTCAGCCCACAGCTTGTTGAGGACGGAGAGCACAAGCGTCACTGCGAGGAAAGCTCTCAGCTATGTAAGAGCTTCCATGTGGTTGATACGGCGTCTTCGCTTCATTCGTCAATCAAATTCACAATTCGCAATCATTCCAATCACGAGTGATGGTCTAATAGTTGCCTTTTTTCAAATGGGTTGATTCTGACAAACTGATGGGAGGCAGTGGTCTCTCACTCCTGAACAAACGCAGTTCAGTCCACACGCTCGCCCTCTCCAACAGCTCCATAGTAACGGCAGCATGGCGATATCAGCGCCTGCCACAGACGGCGGCGACCGCGTGCGCAAGTACCGCGGCTGCCTCGCGCTCTGCTTCGGCCCCAACTCGCCGCTACTAGCAACCTTATCGCGTCTTCTCGAGCATCAGACCAAGACGCGCGCAGTTCCGTACGCATTCACGCAGATACCAACCGCCCAGTGGCACGTCACAGTCGTCACAAAAGCTGAGCTGCGCACATTGAGCGACTCTGCAGTAACGGAAGCCCACGCACTGTCACCAACGCGGGTCTTCCCCGTCGGCCTCGGTGGTATAGTGGCTGCTGGCGTGTACTTTATCGTGTGCGTATGGCCACGCGCACAGGCGTTCCGGCAGAAGCACGGACTTCCACCACATACCTTTCACGTCTCTGTCTCGGAGCAGAACCGCCACGGCGTGAACAAGAGCGTCACGGTGCTCCTTTCATTGGACGACACGTCCTGGATGGACGCACTAAGCGTCGACGCACTGGAAGCGGTCGCGCGACAGCTTGTCTTGGACGCACAGCCGCTCGCGCTCACTGTTGCGACGCACGTGTGCGCCACGTACGGTGCCGAGACGATCCGTGGCTGGCTCCGTCTCGGGGACGCAGCGCTCCAGCAGCACAAGTACAAGCTCGCGATGCTGAGCTTTGCGTACGCGTACGAGCGCATTCGCGCCGAAACTCGTACAGACGAATCGACAGCGGTCCAACGCCTCTGCCTTGTGCGTATACAGACAAGCAGCGCGCACACCGAGTGGGGACACGTGTTTCTCGCGCACGAGGCGGTCCAGGACGACGTCCCGACCACACTCGCGCCATTTCTACTCCACCAGCGCTGGTCACATGCGCTCTGTCGCGCCATCCGCCAGTGGCCAAGGAGCACGATCCCAATCCGGCGGGTGTCGTCCCGTGAGCGTCTGTATGTCTTGCCACTGCTAGCAGCGCCTGGGCGTGCGCAGCTCCTTGTCCGCCTCCCACGGTTCTTCCGGTGGATCGTCCCGTTCCAACTCGCAGCCATGTCGACCCCACGCGACGCGGCCGACATTGTGCAGCTCGCACACAGTGTCGGCGTCCAGCACGTCGTCACACTCACGCAAGAGCAGCCGCTGCCGCGCGCGTGGTTTCCGTCGTCGTTGCCACACACGGTCGTGAACACGTTCATACCAGTCCCGAAGTACGCAGCGCCGACTCTAGCGCAGATCGACGTCTTCATTCGAATGTGTTGCGACACGACGGGCGTGCTCGTTCACTGCGGCGGGGGCAAAGGCCGTGCAGGCGTCATGGTGGCCTGTTACCTCGTGGCGTTTGGCTTCAATGCGCCGCCGGCGGCACCGATGGAGCAGTGGGAGCAACCAGCGATGGCAGCTGACGAAGCGATCCGGGCGTTGCGTACGATCCGACCAGGCAGCATCGAGACGGATGCGCAGGAAGCGGTCGTAGCGGCGTACTCGTCGCTGCTGTGGAAGCGCCGGTCGGTGCTTCCAGTGCCAGTCGAGGAACCGCCCGTGTCGACGCCGCTGATCTTAGGTGCGCCGCTCGAGAAGACGGACTTGCTCGTGCTCTGCGGGCTCCCGGGATCCGGGAAGACGACGTTCCGTCGCATGCTCGTGAAGCGCTCGCATGCAGTGACGAGCGCAAAGCTAGCTCAGCACACACCGAGCTCCGACCGCTGGCTGGAGCTCAGCGGCGACGAGCACGGCCGCGACGGCTGCGAGCGCAGTATCGGGCTCAATGGCGTCCAGCGTGCGATCTTGGATCGCGTGAACGGCAAGCGGACGGACCGGCGAGCGTTCCTCGAGCTCGCGAGCACGTGGAGCACGCACGCGACCGCAGTTTGGTTCGACTTTGCGGCCGAGTTGTGCGTGTACCGTGCACAGCAACGCACCGACCACCCGACACTTCCGCCTGGTCAGCGCGTCGTGAACGCAGTTGTGCAACACGCACACGAGTTTGTGGCGCCAGCACTGGACGAGGGCTTCGCGACGATCGTGCGCCTGACGTCGCTTCAAGCGGTCCACGACCTGGTGCAGCAACTGGCGCCACCGATAGGCCTGCTGCGGTTCCCACGCACGTCCCACGTCGTCGATCTCGGCGCTGCGACAGCAGACGACCTTGTCATGACGCACACGCCAGTGGTGTCGCCGCTACGACCTCCACTATCGAGCAGCAGTTCGTTGACCGAACCGAGCGCGACTGGCGACGTGATCGTCATGACTGAGAAGATGGACGGTGCGAACGTCGGGATCTCGCTTGCCGCCGACAACTGGACGTTCGTGGTCCAGAACCGCTCGCACTACGTGAGCTCCAAGAGCCACTTCCAGTTCCGCAAGCTCGATGCATTCCTCGCTGCCCACAGCACTGTGCTGCGGTCGATGCTGCGCCGCGACCCGCTCTTCCCTGAGCGCTTCATCCTGTACGGCGAGTGGCTCGCAGCAACGCACAGCATCCCATACACGCGGCTGCGCGGCCTCTTCTACGCCTTCGACCTGTACGACCGTGAGGAGCGGCGATTCTGGGACCGACGCTCACTCGAGGCACTCGTGGCACTCGCGGCTGCTGATCCACGAGAGCGGATCCAGATCGTGCCGACGCTCTGGACAGGGCACTCCCTCCCGGCCACGGCGACGCTGATCGCGATGGCGCAGCAGACGCGGTCGCAGTTCTACGACGGTGTCGTCGAGGGACTGTACATCAAGTGGGAATCGCCCGACGTCGGCGTGCGGCATCGAGGGAAAGTCGTGCGCGGTGACTTCCTGGCCGGCAGCGAACACTGGACTAACGGCGCGGTTCGTTTCAACACGGTCGTGTCGCCAAGCGACGACAACGTCGCGTCTTGAGGCGACTTATGCGAACATCGACAGCCTTGTTCCAAGAACTCCGAGTAGCTCGTATTCGGTTGGTCCTCCCTTCCTCTATTCTGTCGTTATGGTCTGCTTGTCCGCCGACGCCTTGCTCCTTTGAAGACCGGATGAATGAATATCTTGATCTCTTGATCGGGAGGAGACCGACCTGTCGACCTTTGACGTGAGCGGTCCAAACGAACCTCAGATCTACTTACACACACAAACGCCACCGCATGCGGTCTGCAGGCAACGACACTGCGTCGAGGCCTCGCGCCACGGAGCGCGTGAAGGTTTTCTGTCGGTTGCGGCCGCTACTGCAGCGCGAGAAGGACGGCTGGAGCTACGACGAGTACACGCAGAGGTGTAGCGACGACGCGCGGCCAGAGCGAAGCAGTGACGAGCAGCCCGAACAATGCACGACTGAGACGTTCGTGACCGACACGGAGAAGGTGAACCTCTCAGGTACGAGTGCGAACTCGGTGGTCGTGCTCGCCGACGATGGACGTACAGTGCGCTACACGCAGCACAGCAGCGGGAGTGAGCCGAAGGACTTTGTGTTCGACGCAAGTCTGTCCGAGACCGCGAGCCAGGAGCTCGTGTACGCGCTCGTGGCGCGCGACATTGTGCGGGATGTGCTCGAGGGCTTCAACGGTACGATCTTTGCGTACGGACAGACTGCAACCGGCAAGACGCACACGATGGTGGGCTCCGACGAAAACGACTTGACCGAGAGTGACGGGCGAGGGATTATCCCACGCGCACTCGAAGAGATCTTCCAAGTATGACGAGCGCCAGTTGTCGTGGGATAGGAAGGCGCTGTCGGCGAGTGGTTAGCGTTGGTCCCTCTGTCGCTCTGACTGCTGACAAACTGTCGTCTGTAGTCTGCAGAACAGTCGAAAGCGACGATCACGACAAGTGTCGCGCTCAGTTACGTGCAGATCTACTGCGAGCGCGTGTTCGACTTGCTCGATCCAGAAACGCCACCGGCGTCGATCGTGATCCGCGAAGACCCGGACCGCGGCGTCTACCTCGACGGCGCGTCCTGTACGCTCGTCTCGAGCGCGACCGCGTGTCTCCAGCTGCTTGAACGGGCCAACGCGAACCGCGCGGTCGCGACGACAGCTATGAATGCGCACTCGAGCCGCAGCCACGCGGTCTTGATCCTGCGTGTCGAGCGTAAGGAGCTCCCGGTCGTCGCGTCTGTAACGACACTACCGGGTTCGGCGGCACCTCCTCCTCCTCACCAGACGATCAAGAGCAGCAACTTGTACCTCGTCGACCTCGCCGGGTGCGTGTACTGTCGCTGTCGGACCCGTGACACCACGGCCACCACATCGCAGCTCAGACGATGACACTTAGCGTCTCTACTCCGTGTGTGGTCTCTTCCACGGCCACTAACCAGCTCCGAGCGCGTGAAGAAAGCCAAGGTTGTCGGCCGCCACGTGAGCGAGCTCAAGGCGATCAACTTGAGCTTGTCAGCGCTCGGGAACTGCATCGCAGCGCTCAGTAAACAGCGCGCGCACGTGCCGTACCGAGACAGCAAGCTCACGCGACTGCTGCAGTCGAGTCTCGGAGGGAACGCCAAGACAGCGCTCGTCGTCACGCTCTCGCCGTCGCCCACTGAAGCGCTTGAGACGCTCGCGACACTCCAGTTTGGCCAGCGGGCGATGCAAGTCGCAGTCCGCGCGCACTGCAACGTGCTCTCCGTCCTCGACTACAAGAGCCTGTACGAAGATGCCCAGCAGCGGCTCGACGCGGCCGGCGAGACGACGCGAGGGCTCGAGACCGAGGCGCTCGCGCGCCAGCTCCGTGTCGCACAAGTCGAAGACGAGCTCTTGAAGGCGCGCATGCGCATCCAGCACCTCGAGTTCGAGAACCAAGCAGGCAACGCGGCTCTCGCAGCGTTGTCGGTGTCGTCAGAGACAGGTCCGAGTGCTGGCGCCTACACGGCTGCGGCTGACGCGGCGCTAGGGCCTGGACTCCCACAGCAGCTCGCAGAGCTCGTGGCTCAGCACGACAGCGACGTGCGCGCGATGAAAGCGACGTGCGACGTGCAGGTCGCGACGTACAAGACGCTCGCAGAGCAGGCAGCGCAAGAGTGGCACGAGACGGAAGACGCGCTGGCGAGCGAGAAGGAGCAGGTGTTGCGCGCACTGCAAGAGCTCAAGGAGTTCAAGCTCCGGTTCTTTGAGCTCGAAGACGACACGACCGACCGTATCGCCGAGCTCGTGCAGGACGCAAAGGAAACCGAGCGCGAGATGCGGGAGAGCGCCGAGAACGCTGCGAAGCAGATCAAGACGCTCACACTGGAGATCTCAGCACTTAGAAAGCAGGTTTGTTCGGCTCTGGTGCAAGTCGGAGCGTGTCGTGGCATTCGGTGGTGGAATGAGCGCTTCGTACGCTGACACTGTCGGTCGGGTTGCAGCTCTCGGACGCCGAGTGCGAGCGCAAGCGCTTGCAGGAGACGATGGACACGGACTTTGTCCCTCGCGACACGGTACGGGACGACCGAGTGACGATGACCGAGTTGGAATGCGGGTGGTGTGATCGTCTCTGTCTCTCTGTCTCTTCCCACTGACAACGCGTCGTCGGCATGGCTGTAGCTCGAGCAGATGGAAGCGCTGTACGAGAAAGCGATCGCGAAGCTCCAACAACGCGTCGGGACGCTCGAGACGAAAGCAGCTGCGACGAGCGCTCCACCCCAGCGCAAAGTCGTCGTTGTGTCGCCGCCGCCGAGCAACCAAGCGCCAGAGCGCGCCAACATTGGTGGCCCACAGAGCAGCAAAGCCGGCGCCAAGGCAAGCACTGCACTTCGTGCGGTCCCCAAGATCGGACGCCTAGTGCCAGGCTCGAAAGCAGCCTCAGCCCCGAACGGACTCTTGTGATGACTGTGAGTACGAGTGAAACAGTGGTTTGGCTCGAGACGAGACTGTCGTGCAGCATACAGTGCAGACGAACAGCCAGCGGTCAAAGAAAGACGTGGGTTGTCCTTGTTGAAGCGATGGGCTAGTGGTAGAGCTAGCTCCGATCGTCTTGAGCATCGTCCGACCCGTCGTTTTCATCGTCCTCATCGCCGCTCGCGTCCTCAAGTCGTTCAAAGAGCTACAGACGCGCGAAGCTGTCAGACCGCTTCTCTCTACCTACAACAACGCACACCAGAGCAAAAGCAAACAACAGCCTCTCGCACACCTTGGCGCCTTCCCACAGGTCCTCAATGTACGTGAGCAGGATCACGAGCGCGTCTGTCGGGTCCTCCTCCTTCTCTGCACACTCGATCAACGCTGTGAACGTCTGGAGCGAGCGAACCCCCACAGAGACACAGGGAGAAACTCAGTCAGTCGACCGCAACGACGCCACTCAAAGGTAGTTAGATATAACGGAACATTGCCACGCACATCACCAGTGAACGCGACGCCGCGGCTCTGTCCCTTCTCCAGCAGCGCTGTTGCGTTCTCGTACTCGCCCTCCTGCACGAGCGCGAGCAGCAGGAACGCGTACGCGCTCTCGGGCGGCGCGATCGCGTCTTCGTCGGCGACTTCGTTCAGGATCGCGACTGCTTCGAGCGTACGGCCGGCAACGACGAGCGCTTGGAGCAGCGCATTGTACGCTGAGAGGTCAAGGAAGACGCCGACATTGAACGCTTCTTCGTACGTCTACAGTCCGTCGTTCGCACGCGCACCGTGTCGGTTCAGCGATTTGTAGGTAAACCTATAAAACACACCAAAGCACGAACCTCCACCGCTTCGTCCAGCAGTCCGTGGCGCACGCAAGCGTCCACGACGTGGATCGACGCCAGTTGCGTGTAGTCGTCTGGCGCGAGTGCAGGCGATCTAGAGCCCAGGATAATGATGACGACACGTTACGTCACGCGTGACATGCGTGCCACCAGTCAGTCTCGGCACCGATGGACCATCACGCACATGATTGCGGAGACCGTGGAGGTAGGTGGAAGGCAAGGCCGTGAGAACGCACCGGTAGACATTCATGAGCAGCTCATGGGCACGGCTCGCGCGTGCGACACCACGTTGCTTTGCTGTTAGAAGCGCGAGGCGTTGGAGGACGGAGGTCGCAGGTGGCGCCTCGAGTCGCTCGAGCTCCGCCAGCGCCTGTGCGACATCGCGGCGTGCGAGCGAGAGCACTAGTGGCGACGGCGAGGCGACAGGCGGGGCGGACGCAACAGCGGAAGACGAGGAGGAGAACTGCGCACGGCAAGCAACGGACGCGCGCCGGCGGACTCGAGCGAGCAGCATGACGCTCGCTCCGGTGATTGTGGTGTGGATTACACCACCACAACCAAATGCCGGAAAAAAGTTAAAGTTATAACACGTACAGCAATACTTAATTACTTTGTGTAGCACAATATCTTCACGAAAATACTACTGTGGTAAGTAGTATTTTTCGTGAAGATATTAGGTAGTAATGCTTCGCCACTTGCACTCGATCTGATGTCCAGCCCAACGCGATGTGATTCTACTGCGTACAATTGCAGTAGGCGAAACCCAACGCACGCAAAGGCGTGGCCCGTGAAAGAGGGTCTCCGCTATTGGTGATCTCACTTCCCTTTCTGGCGCACATGGTATAGCATTCGTGTGTCGTACGCCACAACGCGCTTGAGCACAAGTAGTACGGGATAGTCGTTGTGAAAGAGCCGCCAGAGCAAAAACAAGCTGAGCGGTGTCTCCGTGAGGTTGTTGACGGAAAATGACGTGAGTCGCAGATCCTTGTGAAACCTCAACGCCTTGCTTTACCAAACAACGCGGCTCAACCCTTAATTTCCGCTGTTACTGTCGTTGATGATGCCGCTGTCGAGGCCGACGTGCCAGTGTCAACTCACAGTCGAAGGAAGCCGCGAGTCCCGCGTGGAAGAGCGTGAGTTGCGCTGAGAAGAAAGTCTCGGCATCAATATCCGTGCTGTCAGCAGATGTCTATTCACGCGACACTCTATACACAGGAGGCACTTGCTCGAGGTTCTTTATCGTCCAAGCGACACTAAGTCGTGGTGCCGACATTGCAGCTCGGAATGCCAGTAGGCGAAAGGAAGACTTCGCGGCTGGTTCGGGATCATCGCGTCTCCCAACGCCGCGGATGGGGAACGCGTGCTCGCCCCGTAGAATCGCATCTTCATATCTTCAGCCACTTGGACCCGAACGTAAAGTCGTACCCGGAGTGGACATCGGCCATCGCAAAGACCACTATGGTCATCGACACCATGTAGCCCTGCACGAGGACCCGCTGGCTAGAGAGCACGAATGCCAGCTGCGACAGCCCCGAGTCGCCGAGCGACAGCTTCACTGCGGCAAGGTACACCGCCAGGGTCACGAGCTCGACAGCAAGGAGGACGGCGACGATCCGGATCGCTCGTAATGACGACACATTCAACATCGCAACGATGTACTCGCGGTTCCCGAACGAGTCCACTGCGAGCATGTACACCCCTGCGTGAAGTAGCGCTCGATTAGACCTGGCCCCTATACAAGCAATGAGATAGAGCCCATCTTTGGACGCACCGTACAAGCAATACGTCGACACTGAGAGGTACGACCGAAGAAGCACGTGCTCGCTCAAGTAGAACACCTGCAGAAGGTGCTGAATCTCCACGACGCAACTTGCAACACCGGCGTCTGCTGTCTGCACTGCGTCAGTACCGGAAGATTGTCCCCAAAGACCACAAAGGAGCAGCTTGCACCGGTGCGTCGCTGTCGGCCACATCACTCGCGTCAGCGGGCGGCTCTCCGACGTCTCGCTAGCCTCATGAGAAGCGGGACCGTGTGTAGGCGGCGTCGTTCTGAGAACCACTTCGTGGGCCACCAGCTCTCGATGCACTGCGGTCCACTTGGCACTCGCGTACCGCGGAAACGACGGGAGGAACGCGTCCGGGCGACTGCTACGGAACAGAGCGGTGGCGACATCGCGGCGCTCTAGCAGCGACAGCACCCGATTCGCTTGGCTCGTGCGACCCACGCTGACATCAACAGGAGCAGACGACTCGTCTCTGCAGACGGCACTCTGGGCGAGACGCTGGCCCGCCGCTTGGCGCGCGTGGTACACGACGCCGCAGCACCCTCGCGCAACCTGCGCGGTATGCCACAGCAGCACGATCCACATCGTCCACCTTGTCTTGGCGTTCTGGATGCACACGACAGTGAAGAGCACGTGGAACTGGTGCACGGCCCCAGTCATCGTGGCCCACGCGTCTGAGTGTGCCGCGGCGATCGCTCGTATCGCCACTTGGAGCGCGTACTTGATCGCTGGCAGCAGCAGCGCGGACCAGCTCTGCGCGTTCGACGGGAGGTGCGCGAACGCCGTCGCGTACACTGGGTAGATGATGATTGTGGCTGCCTGGAGACCAATGATAGCCGACGCACGGTGGAAGCGCGCGCGAAAGTCCGGGATCGCTAGGATGCGGCGGCGCGCAGCGACAAGCTGAAGCATTGTCCCGCCCGCTATCATGGGGATGACGCAGCCGACAAACACGAATGGCGTCGGGAACACCCCGCTGAGCTCCGCGAGAAGCACGGCAGTCCCAACGAAGATCGAGGCCTGCGTGCAGCTGATGAACAGCACTTGGGACCACGAGAAGGCGAGCTCCGGGATCATCTCCTCAAGCTCGGTCGTCAGCGCCACCGCTGCAATGAGCCCGCCGAGGAGTGTGCGGAGAAAGAAGGCGCCATTCCGGCGCCACCCGAGCGCTGGGTCCTGCAACGGGATGCTCTCGTTCATCACTGCGATGGCCATGCACGGTAGCGCTGAGGCAACGAGCACGGCGATTGCCCATCGCGTGCGCATGGACGCTTGGCAGCTCACGAAGGCGTCGAGCTTACTGACACTGTATCGTCCTGGCCCTCGAAGAGCAGAAGGAGGTGGAAGGAGTGGAACAGGAGGAAGAGGCGGAGGACTCTCTCCCTGTCGGAGCGGCGGCGTCGGAGGAGGCAGCGGCACCACACGCATTGTCGCACGAAGCCAGTCGCCCATCGTGCGTCAGGAGAAGGCAGCGACGGACAAGAGAAGGTGCCTATTTCGAGGTCTACGAGTGTATTCTGTATGTTTGTGTGTTAGTTGAACTCGCTGCCGTCGTCACTGTCGTCAAAGTCATGGTCGTCGTCGCCGTCGTCTCCGTCGACAAACTCAACTTCGACCTCATTCTCCTCCTCTTCGTCTTCCATGAGCTGTCGCCACGCGCACAAAGAAGCGGACGCTCTCAAAACCTCGGTCTTCGACACGCTTCCCAAGCTTCCCAAGCTTTCCAAGCCTCCGAAGCTCCAGAGAAACACACACAAATAAACACACACAAACACATGGACGCACCCCGTCTTCTTCGACCGCGCGGTTGACGTACACCATGAACTTCTCGAGCCCGTCGATGCAGCCCGGGATGTCCTGCTGCTCTTCACCAAGCTCCACAAGCGGGTCGTACGCCTAGCGACAGTAGCAGCAGCCTCTTAGTGTCAGTCCCCGTCTCTCCTAGACACCCACGATACAAGTACAGGGTCGTCCTCACGCACGCACATCCAGAGTGAAGCTGATCCCGTGGGACCGGCCGTGGTCGATCAGCTCCACGACTTCTTCGTATTCAAAGAGCCGCATGAGCGCCAGAAGCAGCGGTGCGTACGTGGTCTCAGTCGGACCCACGTCCTTCCGCTCCACGACCGCCTTCAGCAGCGCAGCTGCGTCGGCGACGCGGGCGTCTGCGACCAGCGCCTTCAACAGCGCGTCGTACGCTGGGAGATCCAGCACCACACCGGCATTCAGCGCTTCCTCGTAGATCTGAGTCAATACACACACGTGACTATCATCAGCTCCACACTTCATTCATACCCGCGTTCTGCCAGCGCCACAGTACCTCGAACGCTTGGGGGACCAGCTGGTGCCGCAGACACGCGTCCACGACGTAGATCGACGCGAGCGTCGTCAGATCGTCCGCTTGCAGCGCCGGTTGCCTGTACATGGGAGTATATACACACTCGTTCGCATTGAGCGCTCCGCTCGAGCGAGCGTTTGTCGACAAACTCAGCTGTACGAACGCACATGTACGCGCTCTTGAGCACCTCGTGCGCGCGTAAGGCAAGCGCCGCATCGCTGCTCTTTGCGAGCACCAGCGCCAGTCGCTGCAGCACCGAGGCGGCAGGAGGCGATGCCAGCGTTTCAAACGTTGCGAGCGCCGCCGACGCGTCCCGCTGCTCAAGCGAGCGCTCCAGCGCCGCCAGCGCACCCACAGACGGGACGGAGCGCATATCTGCAGTAGCTGCTGCGGCAGCGGCGGCAGAGGAGAGCGGACGACGCGCCAGGCGCCACGCGAGGCGCGCGCGCACGCCGACCAGCAGCATGATGACGTACTGCACGCTAAGTGGGCGAGTGTGAAAAAAATGACTGGGAGTTTGTAAGAGGAGCGAATCTAACCTGGATTTTTCGCATTATATTTTTATTTTTCAAGTACTCCATGTTTTACTGGTACTGTTCAGGGCTGGAGGTACGAATCGATGACCTCGACTGGGAACTTCCCGTTGCCTCGATTGTCTCGTTTCACGCACGCGAGGAACGGAGGCCCAGTGAGGTCGCCGCCTTGTGAGCCACAGAACGGCGTGCCGGCCAAGTACATCGTG
>JAASGD010000710.1:0-17532 GCA_023334115.1 Globisporangium megalacanthum | reverse complement strand
CAGGTTGAAGTGCACTTCAAGCGTCCTTCTTGGAGTTTCTTACTCCCACTACAGTACGTCTCCAAGGTCGAGATTCGATCTCACAACAGATCGAATCTCGACCTCGGAGACGTTGCAACACGCGAACACGCACGCAGCATACGCTCGTATCGTAATGATCCAATATCCAGACGTCGTACGCACGCGCACCCGCGTGGCGTGAGCTCCTGAGCTTGAAGCTGCTTGGCGTTGCTTTGCTCGCGAGCAACGAAAGCAACATATCGTGTTCGTGCTTCGCTTCAAGGTGCGTGTCCTTCTCATGAAACGACACGAGAGTTGGTGCAGAGCCGGCACTCGTGCTGGTCGACTAGCCAGCGACCAAAAACGACCAAACAGCCGGAAGTTTCTCAAATGAGGGGGTGGAAGACAAATCTGCTTTTTTTATCGAGGGGTTCGAGTCCTCCTAGAATCTGGGCAGAACATGTCCGCACGGACTGGCCGGTACCACACTTGGAAAAAATCAGTACCTTGGGGTTAAATAATTTCAAAACTCAGAATGAATTCACGTGATGCGTGAGAATTTGTGGGAAAGATGGTGCAATTTGGTCTCGCGATCAAATGATGCGTTGCAGAAACGATAAAAAACGGGCATTTTCGACTCTGCTTACCGAGAGTGTTGGTCTTTTCGGAGTCCCTTAGTCGGAATTTGTATAAGTCCCCACAGAAGACTAAGTCCGTGCATTTAAAGAATGAGTCTGTGCGCGATTGTCCTTTTTCGGCTCTGACCTCACACGGAGTCACGTAGCCAAACGAAGCGCATCAGACGCGACAAGAAGTCAAACGAAGCTCGCATGTATCATGGAGGTGCAGCACTGATAGCCTCCTAATCGCTGGCTCAAGCATGTTCTTTTTTACGACACTCAGAGCGAGAACACGTTGAAGATGAGGTACCGAAAGCGTACGAAGTCCACACCTGGACGGCGTCTTGGGTCCAACGCGTCGATATCCCATCCCTTCGCCATCGCCTCGAGATACTACAGAACGTGAACACTGCAGTTGTACGAGTCGTTCTGCATCGGCAGATTCGTCTGCATCCGAAACGAGTAGTGCCGCGGGCTGAACGGCTCAGGAAGCTGGGGAATCATGTGTCTGGACACCATCTGGCGCACATCCGCCATGGTGCTTGGACGCCAGAGAGGATCGTAAAGGTACACGTGCGCAGAGGAGTGCCAGCAACGGCGCCGATCCAGTGGGAGAGACCCACATTAACAGCAAAGATTACAATCGTTGGCACGGATTGAGTAGGTTGCACGGACTCAGTCTCTGTCGCGCATCCCTGCGGTGGCTGGAGTCGGGCGAACGCCGGGCTGCTCGCCAAAAGCTATGGTTCGCGAGCCGGTACGGAGGTGTAGTCAGCTGACAGGAGGACAGCATAGCCGGACTGGAGCGCGATCATCTCCATGGTGCGGTTTATGCACTCCACAGAAAGCCAGTTAGCGCCGCCGAACATTGACAGCTTACGTGAGTTTAAACGCAGTGGCTTTGTCCTGAGCAGTCCCGCGACCACCACGGGGTTGATGCTCTTTGCGTGCCCCACAAAGTCCGGCGCGTCCAACGACTGGAATCGGCAGTTCTCCACCCACTGCACCGCACTGGACACGCCTCGTAGTCACTCGACCATGCCGTGCCACCAAGCCATCTGCCCGGCACTCTGTCTTGTGTACACTCTTCCGCCGACCTCGACGACCAAGTCCACCATGCCCAAGGGTTTGGGTCCGCTATGCTCATTCACAAACTTCGCGAACTCCTCAGAGCAGCGCCGGAGTATTTCTTGGTTCGGGAGCATCCGCACTGCAGTCGTGTCGCTGGGACTCCTTTCCGAACGAAGAAATACTTGGATTGTCGATGCGCTTGAATCCTCATCATCCGCCTCGACGACGACACGTTGCTGGAGGGAGAAGATGTCATCGAGTGATGCGTCGCCGTCCATCGTCGCGACCATGTCAGCGATGTCGAACGTCATTGACGGCGACATGCCAGTGAGCCCACTGCCTTCTTCACCCTCGGCGTCGCTCCCGGAGTCTAGACTGGGCCTCCTCTTTGGGTCGCCGCCTGCCGCTTGCCCTTCCTCTTGTTGTTCTTGCGCTGCTTCTTGTTTGTCTTCCGGCGTCCGGGTGTAGGTGTCACGACAGGAATGCTGAAACTGGACCGCTCGTGGTCGTCACCAGACTCGGACCCCAGCACAACATTTGGTGTCGACTCGGGATAAGCACGCTCAATCTCATCCGCAACATCAGCGACGCTCGCTTCATCTACCGACGATCTGGTGCATTGTGCATCATCTGGTTGACCATCAAACCGATCTTTATCAAAAGGAAATGTTTGCGATGACGGCTGAGGCGACGGCGGCGCCAGGGTCCGAAGCAGGGACTCGGTCGGTGACTCAGACTCGGTCCGTGGCACCGACTCGGTCTGTTCGAGCACGGACTCAGTCGGTGGAGGAGCTTCTGGCTCGAACGCTTCCTCTGCAGAGCCTTCGCCGTTAATCGTTCCTGTGTCACCATCTCGTCGTAATCAAACGCTGTGTTGGCATCTTGAATCTGCTCAGCATATCCATCCAAGCGTTCGCTTTCTGATATCACGACCGGAGTCTCGCCTCGAGTGACGAGATCGGTCCACTTTCGCACGACATCGCGCAGGACTTGATACTTCTGCCGCGGAAGCTTGCTGCTGACGTCCGCGACCGCCTTGAGTTACACGAGCAGGTCGCAGTAGCGGTCTGCCTCTGTTGTGGCCGGCGACGATCGAGCAAGTGGGGAGACTGCAAAGTGGCCGTCACTGCGTTCGCTGCTTGGGCTTGGCGCAAACAGACGGAAGTTCTTGAGCAACCACCGTTTGTGGATCTTCACCACGGGGATGATGTTTGCCGGCTCGGAGTGCTTGCGCACGTACAGTAGGCGGCGGCACGAGAGAAGGCGGGTGCTCATGAACATGCATGAACGTTCACACCGCTCTGTACCGACCGCGTACTCCTTCACAATGTCCTCAGGAAGCTGACCACCGTAGGGCGGCTGGTACGTGACAAAGACCAGTAGGCGGGTCATCGCGAACCTCCAGTACACGGTTGTGTCCTTCATAGCCCAGTCATATTGGTCCCGTACGAGCTTCCATGCATAGTCTCCACCACCGCGCCGAGGTCGGTCAGCTCGTTATCTAAGGCTGCAGTGTTCTGCTGACGAGGCTCGTTCAGCTTCAAAAGCCAGTCGCGTTCAGCGACGCTCTGCCAGAACATCACAGACGCCACGGTCTCGTCCAGCTCAAAAAAGCGGTCGACTGTCGGCTTGATCTTCTGCCACGCGGACTCGAGCCTGCGAAAGCAAATACATGTCAGTACTGAGGTAGCTCTTCGCTATTGCAAAATGTCATCGCACCTGTTGCTCGTGTTGTTCCCAAGATGTGGGACGTTCTCTCGGTCGATCGCCTCTACATATCCTTGCACGCCGTCCAGTTCTTGTCAAAGTACGCAAACCACGCGACTCCCTTCACACCAAGAAGAACCTTGATGTGTTCGATGACACTACTGTTGCGCTCTTCCGACCACGCGTAAACCATATCCGACACAGACGCCTTGAGTTGTTTCTTTTGAAACGAGTCGAGGTCATACTTGGCCTTCACGAGCTACGTGAAGATGGCCTACTGGACGTGGAAGTGACAGAGCAGCAGGCGGGCGCTTGGGAATACCTCCTTCAAGAGCTAAATCTCTGTGGAGTCTCTGTCGATCACGAGGCATCGTATCTCCTGCCACTGGGGGTCGTTTCCCTGAGAGCCGAGCACTGGGCACGTAGAGTCTCCTTCTGCTCGTTCTTGACGAACGCATGCTGCACACAGATTATATGAGGCACATGTCAGTCATCCACGATCTAGTCACTGCAACAGACTCAGTCCCATTCAGGGACCGAGTCCCTGTCACAGACTGTCACGTGCTCCAGTGTCTCACGTACCTGCGCGTACCGCCCCTTGCCGAAGGTGTCGTGGACCATGAAGCTAAAGAGCTTGTATCCAAGCTTATTGGTACCATGCGTGGCGTCAACCAGAATCACTTCCGGAAAGTAGCCGAACATCTTGCGCATGTGAGCAGTTTGAAGAGTGATACAATGTGCTTCTTGTATTACATCACACACGCACACATGCATTCGGGTAACCGAGTGCTCCTACACCGCTTAAATCGACATGAGTGAAGGTACCTGGAGGTTCTCCGTTCTTGAAGACGCGGGCTTTAATCCCCTCGACGTCGCAGAAGTCCTCGAGGTCTGCTGTGACTCTTTCCGCGGCCGTCTTGTCCTTGCAGGTCTCTTTCTTGAGCATGGCGAGAAGGTTGTGTAGGTTCTCCATCGTCGGCTTGGTGTCCGAGTTCTCGTGAATGTACTGCAGGATCTTCTTTCGGTTCGTGCCCGCCTTGCGCATTACGTCAACGGCGCGGGTGACATCTGGCTCGCGGGGTCGCCGCCGTTCTGTGTATAGAGTACGGACCTCATAGTCCACGAGGTGTTGGTGGACGGCGACGTGCTTTGCCACGCACACCTTCCAGACTCCGTCTTGGCGTTGCGCACACGCGTTGATCTGGCACAGAGAGAATCACGGCGAGCAAGCAGCGCGTGGATATCAGTATTACATCGATGCGACAGTGTTCTACCCAGAAAAAGTCCGTGCGAGGAATCGAGTTGGTGTAACGAATCGAGTCGGCGCCACTGATCGAGTCGGTGCCGTCGGTAACGCACCTGAGAAGAACACCCGTCGCGACGTGTTGTGCTCCGCCGCACCCCTTTCGTTTCGCGGCGCACAAGTCCACGGTTCGCGCAGGTGAATGTCTTCGCGTAAATGTGGAACTCGCCAGGTATACACTGTTCTTCACGATTGTTGGGTTGCTTCATTAGCAGCAGGTCGCACTGCGCGGCACCGGTTGATGTCTTCGTCGTGTACACCTGCTACGCCATACAAACTATGGCGGCAATCGTGTCAGCAATCAGCGCGTTGACGCATACAAAAGAGGCAAACGCATGTACCTGATGGGTACCGGCGCAGAAGGGTTCCATGTAATCCGCCAGCTCCTTCCACGACGCGAAACTTCGCCTGTCGAGCTCCGGTGCGTCGATTCCTTGCGGGTCGCCATCCTCCTCGCAGCTATCGGCCGCACTTTCATCGCTGTCGTCGTCGCTCGGGGGCAGATTGCTTCTGCCGTCGCCTTCCTAGTGTGCAACCTCTTCATCCTCGCCTTCCTCGTCCCTCTCTTCGGCGTCTTCGTGGCATTTCTCCTCTTCCTCGACGTCACTACTTGTCCGCCTGCGTGCTCGACGTGCATCGTCGCTTGCCGCACGCGTCCGCTTCCGCATTCGAGCTCTGCTTGCGGCGCGTGGATTTCGATACTGGGGCCATTTTGGCGGGAAATTTGTGTCCAACAATTTGTTCTCCAGCCTTCTCTTCATCACTCTTGAAAATGACCCACGCTCAGTACCATCTGTAGGTACCTTTCAATCACTCCCTTCTCGTCGCAACTGAGTGATTGTCAAGTGCAACTGCCATGGTCTCTGAACATCTCTCCATCCCCTTTCCATCCTCTTTCTGTGCAACTCTTTTTGTCATTTCAGTCCGTGCGGATAGGTTTTCTGCTCGAATCCGCGTGGACCACGTGGCAGCTCGGAAGAACCACCGCGATTGCACAATCATTTCGACCGAATGGCTTTGTGGCTAAGCGACCAGTACAATGTTGTGTCCCACTCAGAATATCAGAAGGCGAATCTTGTGTTCACACACACTGAATTATCTGGATTAAAATCCAGAGTTACTCCGGGATCACAATCGCGTCACAATTTCTACTATAATCTGATATCTTGTATCAATTTATAAAATAATTTTAGATTATAAGTTTTCACAATGAGATTTTGTTTGTTATCGATTTTATAAACGTTTAATTTAGACAACTTCGTTATATAAGATTTCTGCTCGTGCGACATCGTGTGAAATATGTTGCAGTCAACATTCATTTTTTATGCATAAACTTTTCAAAGATATTACGTTTCGAAGGCGTTTAAACATGGAGATATTCGCTACACAGTGCTGGAATTGAACACAGAGATGGAGAAATCTGCTCCAAAGCAAACACTTTTCTGGAAATGGGCACAAGATGTTCTAGACAAACTGATCAATAGTACAGCTCGTCGGCCGACGTAACAATCAACTCGATATCACCCAAGGACATGTTCGTGTGCGCTGTCATGTTATGGGGGTGTTGTTTTGTGTACACCAATTCACACTTAATATCAAAATTCTCTCACTGATCTTCAAAATTTCCAAACTCAATTGCAAAATCACTGCCGAAATGAATTGGTCTAAAATGATCAATCGTGAAAGGATTTTGATAGTGCGTGAGCTCTCTGCTTCTATTCATCCAGTAAGCGCTCACATCCAGTCAATTCATCTCAAGTGCGATAACTGAGAGCATTTGTGAATATGCCACGCAAGCACCACACCCAAGAAGCCGTTCAGCGCGTACTCGACGCTGCTCAAGATGGAGGCGACTGGAGAATCGTCGCCAACCACAACGGGGTCAAGTACCATACAGCGTGGGGATGGGTCCAGCGAGCGCGCGCATCAGACGACTGGGTTGCGTAGGATCTGCGCGTCGGCGGCTTCCGTCACAGGGAAATGCAGACGGAGCACACCGAGTACTTAACCTCCCAACTTGAAGACAACTACAACCTGACGCTACGCGAGTTGTTCTCCCTCCTCGCCGACCGCTTTGGCTTGATCGTATCAGACGGAACTGTGCGCTGCGCACTCAACTCCGTCTGCTTCACAGTTAAGAAGACACACTGCGACAACGATTACCGCAGCAACGACGTATACAAGGACAAGCGGTGCCAGTACGTGATCGACCTGTTCGAGCAGATCGGCCGCGGCAAAAAGGTATTGTATATGGACGAGACGAATTTTAATCTGTGGTGCGCACGGTCGAGCGGGTAGAGCAGGTCGGGTGAGCGCGCGGTCCTTAACAACACGGCTGGGACGGGCAAGAACGTCCATGTGATCGCGTGCGTGTCCGAAGACGGGCAGGAGTACAACGAGCCAAGGTTTGGGTCTTTTACAGCGACAGCGTGCAACGAGCGTGTGGCTCGTCTGCTTCGCCACGTCATTCAAACAAATAACCTGAGCAACGTCGTTCTGGTGGTTGACAATGCGCCGTGCCACTTCAGCGTAGAGACCGCGACCGAGGACGCAGAGCTCGCAGCGGTGACGACCCTGTGGCTCGGCCCGTATTCGCCGGTGCTCAACCCGATTGAGAGCGTGTTTTCGGTGTACAAGGGAGCCGTGAAGCGATTTCTTGCCCGCAACCGCGCAGCAATTCTCCACGTTCTGCGAGGCGTATCAATTACCTAGCATCACTTCTAGTATCCGTTGCTCGCTGCTGATTTGCTTCTACCCGAAGTTGTGACTGCTGAGCTACGCTGTGCGTGCTCGCGTTACACTGCTCCGTTTTACACAATTGCAATGGATAGAGTTGATATGCCAGTCGGTCAATAAACCAATTTACCGAGTATGAACATCAATTGCTTCGGTATATTAATTGAGGCAGGGTTTTCTATTGAGAGGACTTTGCAATCGAGTTTGGAAATTTTGAAGACCAGTGAGGGAAATATGATGTTGAGCGTGGAATGGTGTAGACGTCGAGCATGGTAGCGAAAACGTGCTCTGTGCTAGCGGAGTTTTGTTTGTTCACCTCTAATTATTGTTTCGCAGTTGTTCCTGCGTGCAATTTATGGAGAACGTACCACCTTGATACAGGGCTGTGGAAAACGCGGGTTTTATGATTTGGCTGGGGGGTGAAAACTGGTTGGGATGGGTGGAACTAGGATTTTATTAAATCCAAAGCTAAATGAGTATTCAATGTAAATTACAATTTCACATGACCATAACATCAATTTTATTCAAACCTTGACAACCGCCACTGCAAAGGAGTGGCGCGCATTCCACGCCTTAAACGGGTAAATGGCACCGCTATACGCACTCTGGAAGGCGCTACTCAAGCGTCCCCACAGACAACACCTTCGTTTCTTGTGTTTACATTCGGTTTTGCCAGGTTCCAACTCTATCGACTTCTAGTTCATCAATATCCTGTTCGTCGCTTCGGCAACACCCTCCCTGTCTGCTGCTTCCGCTACTCACGAGCCCCCCCTCACTACGCAAGCTGACGCATTACCTAGGGCTGCTCAACATAAAGGTTTCGTGTGAAAGAAAGACCCAATGTCGCAAGATATTGAAGTCGAAGGCGGGTGCGTGTGGTGCAAGAAGTACTGCAAGATGCACAGATGACAGGCAGCATGCACGTTGAACGCATTTACAATCACGTCAAAAAGATGTGCCCGAATCGCCCATCGACATCTAAGACCACTGAGATGTTCTCCTCCGAAGTTTCGTGTCTTTTCTGATGCCGTGTGCTTCGACCTTTGGATTTCTCCAGTGGTGAAACACATGGATGTGCGTGGTTTACAGTCTTTATTCCTCAAGTCAGTGCGCACTGACTTTCAATCGCACAACTCTAACTTCCGAGCGGTCAACATCAAGCGCGTCGTTTTCAGGTTCGACTTGTATTCATAACAACTCTGCTGTGAACAAGTCCATGTGGAGAGAACGCCAGCTGTACTCACCACGCGTGTTATTCCACAGATGTGTGTGGCCACGCGGTCCACCTCTTTTCGAAGTACAAAGGGAAAGAAGTGAAGTATCTAGATGGCGTCCAAGATGGCTGCAAGGCAGCGAGGGCGATCCACTGATCCAACCACAAACTCTGGTCCGAGCTGGCCTAACGGCTGAAGAACGAAGCCCGGCGCACGCTTGGAAGGGTTGGGCAGGAGTAGTTTGGGGTCGCTACTCGATTGCTAGTCATGAGCGACTGAGTTGCTCGCCTTCTCACGTCCTCGCATTTTTTGCGGTCCATTAAACACAAACGAACGTTTTGCATTCACAAAATAGCTTTGACGCTATGCCTTCCCAATCAAAGCACCACAACATACACCCCATCCAGATCACACACAATGTTTTTAATGTGGCCTAAACAGCAAGCTCTGGTAGAATCAGGTTATTTGCTCTGACGAAGTTGTGACCGAAGACGTGGGTAAACAAGACCCATTTTTAATTTGTTCAGTCTAATGGCTACGTGGAACCAATCCTGGCAGCTCGTTGCGCGATTTCATCTGACCGCCGTTACCCAAACTACATGGCGCTTATAGTTTAACCGGGTCACAAACCTATCAAAAAGGGAATAGAGAAGAATGGAATTATCTCGTGTTAAGGATGGAATATTTTTTGCTTTGGGTGGGTTGAACGGACTTTTTGGAATATTCCAAAATAATAAAACCCCGTCACTACCCTGCCTTGATACGACTTTTAAGTCTATTAAAATAGTCACTTTACCGTACCTGCGAAAGGTGTACTACACCTTTGCCTCGCCAGTTTGGCGAAATCGGTGGGGAAAGTGGTGAAGTGACAATAAAACTAGAGAAATCCAAAGTGCAATGCGGAAAAAGTGGAAGTGCAAAGTGGAATTTCGTCACGCATGTGGTAGTCCGATTGAACTCCAGGGTGTGGTGAGCAGTTGTTGGGGGAATGCCGCTGGACTTGGCAACGAGCTGCCAGTCACGCCACTCCCTAAACGCATACAGCACCCGTTTGCGAGCAGATAGCAAATGCTTTTTCTGCTCGTAGGGCTGGCGGCTCTCGATCTACGCGGCGTCCATCGCTGTCGACGGTGTACGGGACGCGCTGTTGTTGCTCTCGTCGCGCGAATTCAGCAACCAAAAACTCCACTCTCGCCACTTTGCACTTGGGCTTTTTCCACATTGCACTTGGGATATCTTTAATTTAATAGATCCTTTGCCTCTTTGCCCGCCGATTTCGCCAAGCTGGTCGGGCAAAGGTGTAGTACTTACTGAGTGAGAAGGTATTCCATTTAGCTAGCGCTTAGGAGTCCCGATATATTCGCAGCTAGGTAGTGATCCTGGACGTCCTCCACTGTGTGTACTCCCCTTCTGTATCGTTGCTCATCAGCCTCTCCACCTCCGCGAACCGCGCTCGACCCGCTCCCTACGTGTCCCGTGTCAGTGATGCCTTGCTATTCGCATCCAAGGCTACTTTTTTGCCATGTAATTCGCCATCTTGTTGTGTTCCCGTTTGACGTGATGCCATGTTGCCCACTCCAGCTCTTCTGCTGCCCGCATGATGCCAGTGTTGATGTCCGCGAGCTGCGGTGATGTTATGATTGAGTGGCCTCATCGCACCTCGATGATCATGTGGCTGTCGACGAAGACTTCCAGGTGTATCGGGGCTTGTCTCCACCGTGAGCGCGCGAAAGTCCCGCCGTCCCGCAGTGCTGCTAACTCCCCCCGTTGTTGGTGACTTGTGGCCCTTGGTAGCCGAAGCCGCATGCGTCAAGCTTCCATTCACCCGGCGGATGCCAGCTGAGTGCGGCCCACCCACTCCCGCCTGGTCCCGGATAGCCTCTCGCATCGCCGTCAAAGTAGAGGCGACAGCGCCTCAGCTCCCCAGTCTTCAGCACCTCCTCTGTCTGCAGAGCCGCCCAGCATGCGGCGATGTCTGCGCCTTCTTCACTTCACCCCAGATCCTGCGTCGCGCAGCCGCCACTGCCCTGATTTGTTGCGCGCATGTCGCCCAAGCCTTCACCGCTACTTCCTTCACTATGCACTGCTTGCCCTCGTGCACTGTCGCGTTGCGGATTCTCCAGAGAACGCTCTTTGTCGCCGCTACGATGACGCGACATGTCTTGTCGAGGGCTACCCGGTGCCCGTCAGTGAAAAAGCCGTTGTTCAAGACGATGCCTTCCTTGAGTCGTCGCCGGGTCCCTGGTGCGCTGCCCGCTATTGTGTGTGGCATCAGCAGGGCGCGTAGCGCTTCCGTGTCCTCCCGCCCTGTCCACTGCTCGAGGACATACCGCCAGGCCTCTTTCGCTCTGGTGAAGTCCCAGAGGATGTGGCGCAGTGACTCGCTCGTTCGGGTGGTGTGCTCTGTGACGGTATACTCTCCGTCCTCCAGTCTCTTGGCGCAGTACAGATTCAGTTACCGCGTCGAGACGCGATAGCCGAGCCACGCCTGGTAAGTCGTCAGCGTGCCTGTCTTCACCCACAGCTGCGTTGGTGAGTGGATCTGCGTCAGGTCCGCCCACTCACAGTCTCGCGCCGCTTTCTCCAGCTTGACGATCTTGGTGTTGAGGTCGCGTTTGAGGGGACTTGTCAGTCATGAGGCCGCTCGCTTGTCCAGCGCCATCCCGATTGCACGCGGTGGCGTCTTCCGTGGTACCCTCTACCAGTAGTCTGAACCGAGTGGATGTGGGTGCATGGTGAGTCCCCTCTTCCGCCTCAGTTTGAGGAGCCTGACCACATTTCTCGCCGTCTTGTCGTCGACGCTGTGTTATCGCGCCCTCCAGCGTATCCCGTCCGCCGCGCGTGCCAACTCGATCCCTTTCCCGTCGTCTGTGCTCCGACATACCTCGCCGACAGCCGTGTACTTCCACATATAGTCATTCTTCAGCTTTGGTGTCTCCCACAACCGCGCTGCGTGCTCGATGCCCACTGTGGTGTCTCTATCGATCTCCGGTGAGCAGACAATGACGCTGAGAATGCACATCACGCATTTGCGTAGTCGCGCGGCCGTCCTGTTGTTTGTCCACCCCGGTAGCCGGCACTTATACATGCCCTCGCTGGTCCGCCGCAGTCTCAGTGCTGCAATGCTGCCTGGTCACAGAAAGTGCAGCTTGCGGTGGTCCAGGCTCTTACCTTGCGCGTCACGTATCCATGGGTTGTTGAGCCACTCAAACGTTGGCCAGTAGTTCTTGAGGTCCTCTGTCCACATCCCCGTCTGTGGGATACGGTTGGTGGCTCTCGTGATGTGGAGATCACCTCCGTACCATTCGTACCCCTCGGCCTGTTCCTCCATCGTCATAATCTCCATCTCTTCCGTCTCCCACTCTGCTGGCAGTGCTCGCGAGGCCGTGAGCAGATCTCGTAACAGCTCGACACCCCACTGGTACTGGTTGCAGCCTTCTCCACAGCATTGCGTTGTCGAGTCGTTCGGGCTTGCGGCGACAGAGCACAGCAGCCCGGATGGTACGCCGCGAGCGGGTGTACCAGCTCGTGCCATGCTTCCGTGGGCTCCCCTCAGTCCGCTGCTAGCCACACGCTTGCGTTCCGCATTGCCCTGCTCATGATCTCTGTTGATAGTGCTCACAGTCCGAGTCCACCCGCTTTAAGGGGGGTGTACGGCGTCGATGGGTTGATCTTGTGGCGCACGTGCTCGCCGCCCGATGAGCTCGTCTATAGAAATGCCATCTGAACTCGTTCGAGCTCTCGCAGCCATCTCAATGACGGTTTCGTGTAGCGTGCTGTGAAGAGCACTGCCGGCAGTGCTACCGAGTTGAGAATCAGCACACGTCCGGGTACGTCTGTCACTGACACGCCTGCGACGCGTAGCCTTCTTGTGATCTTTCTCATTCGGTCGCTCCAGTTCTTGTCCGTCGTGTCGCCTGTTCCTACCTGTACCCCCAAGTACCCCACTGTGTCGCTGTGCGCTAGCCTGGGTATCGCGTTGATCGCACGCTGGTCTGTCGCTGAGTTGAGATTGATGTAGCGGCTCTCGGCAGGCTTGACACGGAGGCCGGAGATGTCGCCGAGCGCGTCGAGCAGTCGCAAGAGGTGTTTGAGCTCCCGTCCTTGGCCGAGCAAAGCCGCTGAGTCGTCCACGAATGCGGAGAACTTGTGCGTTTTATCCGCCGTGCGTAGCTTGTTCCCACCGATGCGCGGCTCTTGTTGAACTGCGAGTCCGAGCGTCTCAGCAGCGATGATGAGGAGCAGGCGTGCCAGCGGGCACCCCTGTCGGATCCCAGAGTGCACGTGCCAGCGCTTCAAGACTTCCCCGTTCACTGCGAATCGCACCACCATTCTGGCGTGCATCTGCTCGATGACGCGTACGAACTGCTCTCCGAAGCCGAACCCTCATTGTTTCATGAACAGAAAGCCTCTGTCGAGCGTATCTTACGCTTTCCGGAAGTCGAGGAGTACTACAGCTGGGCTGTTGTCCAACGCGGTATTCTCGTCGTGTTCTACTGTTGCCAGGATTGCCTGCATGAGGACAATCGATCGCTCGATTTGCCGTCCACGTACAAAACCTTGCTGCGTCGTCCCGATGATACCAGCGAGATGACATTGTAATCTTTGTGCGAGTATCGTCGCAAAGATCTTGTAGCTGGTTGGTAGCATCGTGATGGGGCGATTGTCGAAAGGGTCAGATGAATCCCCTTTCTTGCGAGGCGGGATGACGAGCCCGTAGTTGGGCTCAGCCAGGAACCGCGGTCCGTTCACGATCGCCGTGTACGTCGCTGCGAGTGGTGCCACCATCTCCTCTCCGATGTCCTTAAACAGATCATTGGTGAGCCCGTCCAGTGCGCCTGCTTTGAGTCGGTGAAGTCTGTTGATTGCCGCCGTCATTTCCGCTGGCTGAATCGGTTCCATCAGGCTGGTTCGGGCCGCTTCGTATAGTAGTCACCCTTATGGTATCATGATCAACGCGCGGAATGTCATCACTGGCTCGCGCTGCGGCTTCGCGTGCGAGACCCCGAAGATCGTGGACCATGCCCTCACCATTCCGTCTGCCAGTGACTCTTAGTTCACGTCCACCCCAGCGAGTGCGCTGATGTGTTGATCGCGAGTCCAGTTAGTGACTCGTTGGAAAAGCTGGCGAACGTCGTTTGGGTTCGCGTGCAGCAGACGCCCAAAGTTGAAGCTGGCTGCTTCGTCCCGCTCGTGCTCCTCTTGTGCTATCCATTCCGCTCTCGTCGCGAGCTCAGTCCGCCGTAGCCTGTGCGTGTGCTTCATAGCTTTGTGCTGCGCGTCCTTCTCCTCCTTGGTCGTCTCCTGTCGTACTGAATCGATCAGTATGTCTTGGGATTGCGTCTAGTTGGTGGTGCCCGCAGGTCTTCTGTGAGCCACCGCTTCTCCTACTCTTGTTCGCAATCTTTCTCTCACTCCTTCAGGCCTGCTCGTCGCAATGGGGTACCTATACTGCTTCTGCATTGCGTTCCTGCTTGCTGGCTCCGGGCTTTTGATCTCCATGAGTACTTGCTGGTTGTCCGACTGCCGCACTGTTGCGCTGACAGTAAGCTGTTGCACTCGCGTGCACACTCCTTCGGACACGTAGTACTTGTCGATCCTGCTGGTGTGGTTGCCTCTCTAGTAGGTGAAATGCTGCACCGGGTCCGGCCTCCCGTCTTCGTCCCAGCTACTCGCGATATCAGCCGCATCGGTGAGCTGGTTCTTAAGTATGAAGTCCTGCAGCTCGTTGTTCTCTGAGTGGCGCTGGGTGATGTGGCCCTTGTGGTGTCGGTCGTCGTACGTGTCCAAAACGCAGTCGAAGTCCCCGCCGATCACTGTACCACCTCCGACTCCGTCCACGAACTTGTCCAATGCTGCAAAGAACTCTCTCTGGTCTTGACGTCGGTTCGGCGCATAGATGTTGATCCACACGTTCCCGTATGCCCCTATGCTCTCGACTCTGTTCGTCCAGTAGTGGTGCATGCGTCCTGTCACCTTAGATGCGCTTCTCGGGTTGACTAGGAATCCAACTCATCCAGTCCCGAACGGGGTCGATGGGAACAGTGCCGTGCTTGTCGCCATCGCTGTGCTGCCCCATAGGCGGGCCCAGATGGCGCACAGCTCCTGCCCCTCTTCGTCATTCTTCACTCGTGCTTCCTGCGGCATGGTCAGATCCCACCTCCCATTGACCATCTCACCTTTCAGCGACTCTAGCCACTTCTCTCGCCTACTCTTCAGGAAGCCACACAGGTTTTGCGTGATGGCTCTTACCTTCTTTCCGTATTCCTTTCTTGTCGATCTCGCACTTCCGCCGAGAGCTTCTTGGAGCGCTTGCAGCGCCATGTACAGGTCTTGTTCAGTCCCGACGTCGTGCTCTGTCGGCGCTGGTGTCTGAGTCCCCTGACTGCCTTTAGGACTGGTCGTCGGAGACGTCTTCCGCCTCCGCTGCGTCGGCTTCCCCAAAGAATTCCGCTAGCGCCGCCCAGTCCCCATCCGTCTTCCCATCTTTGTACGCCTTCGTCAGGTCCTGGTTCTCTTTCATTACCGACAGGAGCGCTGCCACCTGATCGTAGATGCCTGTCGACGGTTGCTCCGGGTGCTGGTCCATTGCACGCAGCTCCTCTTGGTATAAGTACGCCGTGAGAATGTGTTTGCTCGCTTTTCCACGTTGAACGGTGTGCAGAGAGCCACTAGATGTGTTCGTCCCATCGGTGTCGCCTTCAGCGTCTTCCAGTCCCCTCTCGGGATCAGTATCGAAGCGTGTTGTTGCTGTGTTGTGCTGTGGTCGATTCGTTCGAGCCATTGCTGTAGCCAGCGTCGCTGCGCGTCATTCTTGGAGCGGTCGGCCATACCTGAGCTGTCGCGTGACGAGCTCCTCCCTGAGTATCTTGACCAATCCGATGATGACGGGCCACCTCAGATGGTTCAGCACGACATGTGGACCAGTCGCGCTTCGTAGCATGTGCAACACGCGTGGGACTTCCTTCGTCACCGCCTTCGCCCAGATCTCTGCTCCAGCTTTCAGTGCAGGGGACTCCACCGCAGTCTCGTGCTCCCAGTGATTTTGTTCTGCATCCCATGCTGCTTCTAGCGCTTGTTCGGCCTTCTTCCTGGCGATGGCGCTTGGCGGTGAGCTTGCAACATGCTGTTTGGCACGTATGAGATGCACGGCTGAGTTGAGAGCGTTCACCGTCGCTGGTTCTCGTCGTTCCTTCATCATTGGGTCGTGAGTCTCCCTCGCTTGTCCCTACTGTCCTCGCCCGACAAAGGGGTCGACTCCGAGTCGGAGTGGACCGTCGCCTGGCTGCTTTGCGTCTGCGAATGCAGTGCTTCGACGGCCTCCATCTGCCACCTCTCCAGCACTCCGGACGACATCTCATACTTCTTCATCCACATATCTGCTTCTGCGCCGCAGAAGCAGAGAGTTGAGGTCGACTGCTGCCAGCTCCTCGAGCTCATCTCGTGACATGCCATCCGGACTTGTTTTTACAAACGCTGTTAGCTCCTCTTTGCGGTTACCTCCATGCTCCAGTATTTGAGCACACTGGAGCTTCTCGTCGTGCGTGGCCCCAGCCCTTCCATCGCTGCATCAAGGTGCTCTGTTGCCCAGCTAAGTTGGTCAGGCGCCAGTCGTCATCTTCCGCTGCCGTGGTCGTCCCGTGCTGTCCTTCATCGTCTGGTTGCGACTCGCCGTTGTTGTTTGTTGTGTCCGTGTTCAGCTCGTCCTGTTCCCGCTCCTCCTGTCCGCGCTCGCCGTTGTGCTCTTCCTCCTTGTGGTCGCCGTCCTTCTCTGGTGTGTTATGGACGTGTCGCTGTGACGACTTCGCTGGTTTCTTGCTCGTTTGCGTCGGCTGACGGGTATAGAGAAGACTGGAATAGTACTCGTTGCCGTAGTGTGGCACCATCGGTAGCGATTGTCCACCCGCGATCGCTGCTGTCTCGTCTGCTACCAGCGACTTAGTCGACTTGCCTCGCTGCATGGTCATTAAACCTGCTAAGTTCTACCTGCCTCTCTCGTGATTGCGGGTTTTCAGTTTGTAGATCGTGAACGTCAGCTTGTTCGTCATTGCGTTCTCGATGACTGCTTACACCGGTACTTGAAGTGCTTTCGCAGCCATCCACAGCGTTTCTAGTCCGCCCCACAGGTTTTGTGGAAGCACTGAGCTTAGCGGGGAGGTGCTGCTCCCATGTTCGTCATAGAAAGTCTTCAGTTCCGCGGCCGTCTCCTCTCTCGACTTCTGCTCACTTGGACGTCTCATGTCGCGCAACACCTGCTTGCGGATGTCCGCTGGGAACTCTGCCTCGATTTGCACGAGCGCCGCTGCTTTGATCGCTATCTTGATGTCTGCCGTCCTACCTAACACTCGGTCACTGTCGTTTCGTACTTCCATCTGCAGTGCCGCCTCCGTGATGGCGTAATGTTGGCAGTTCCCGTTCGAGGGCGTCGCTACCTGCCGAAGCCCTTGCTCCTCGAGTAGCTCAATATGTGAGCCATCCGATGCTCCCTCTATGGGTGTGTTGGTGTATGGGTTCAGGTCCTTCGCCACCGCCGCTGCCGCCTGCATTTCCATCTGGAGCTTGGTCCTCGTTTTCAGCATGACTTTGCCCCACTTGTCCGTTTCTGCAGTCGTCTCGTGTTTGGTCGTCCGTTGCACCTGCGTCGAGGTGGGACGCGTTGCCGCTGAGGAGCTAGATTTCTTGGTGTCTTGATCCGCTTGGGCCGCCGCGCTGCTGGTCTGAGTTTCTTCAGCTGGCTCGTGGTGTTCGCTCACTGCAGTCGCCGGTGACTTCCCGGTTGTGTTCTTCCCGGTCTTCGCTTTCTTTTTTTCTGCTCCTTCCAATCTGCCTCCTGTTTGTCCTTTTTGCTGCTCTCTCCCTGTTTCTTTTCCTCCTGTGCACT
>JAASGD010000709.1:0-17535 GCA_023334115.1 Globisporangium megalacanthum | reverse complement strand
TCTGGAACGAGAACAAGGACCATCCAAACTCGAACCCCAACTCGGACACCGCCATCAATCTTCGCATCGGCATTTGCAGCAACAGCTACAAGAGGACCCGGAGTACAGATACGCCCACCATCATCACCCCCAGCAGCAGCAGCATCGGTGAAGTCAGCAACAGCAGTTTGAAACACGCCATGAACCGGCCCGCACGATGGACGTCAGGATGCTGTTATGTGAGCAACACAACGAGCTCGGCGTCGTTGAAGCTGTTGGCGACGAAGATCATTGCGCTGTGGCTGTCGGCCACAACGATGATGGTGTCAGGGACTGGGAGACGAAGCAAATGAGCCTGTGCTGAAGGCGTGCGGGGTACATACGACATGACATGTACTGCCGAATATCAGGGTTCTGTCTCGGCCACTGATTGGTCAAGCTGGAAAGTACATAAACGGTGTACCAGTAATCAACACTAAAATAGGAATATTAATTTAGGGTGGTATATTTAGGGTTTATATAAATGCGTTGGCTCTGCTTTAGATACACAAGCTCGGCTTATGGTTTTGGTTAGACTATTAGGGTTTACTAGTAGGTAGGATGAGGATGCTGAAAACTAGGGTCTTGTGTTCAAGGTACAAGGAAATTGTTGCTAACAGTGGTTACGTCAGGAAACGGAACAAGGTTGAGAGGGGTACAATATTTTGGTGAACCATGTGTACTACACATTGTGTAGTAATTGGTTGGTTTGGATCAATAATAGACAACGGGAGCATTTTGTAATCGTGATCGCAGATATTAGACACACACCTGGTCCGTGTCACTGTCCTACCATCCGGCTTCGTCTCTACGCGACGACTTGATTCTTTTATGGATTCTGATTCATTTTGTAGATGATAGCTGTCGCATTGACAGCGCAACGAGAGCATGTGATGGCTCTCATTGTGCACACGATACGCAACATACTGAACCGTTCGATCACATCCGAATATATCCATTCGCTCCAACATCCAACCTCCCACCGCACTCCAGCACCATACCACCTCGCACTCCAAGCCGTCTCTCTTCTCCCCTACCTAGTACCTCGCGTACCAACGCCGCCCCATCAACCGCTCTCACCGACAGAGCCATCAACCAGGGCTTCGCAGCTCTCTGCGCTGCGGATGACCACCACCAAGCGAAGCGAGCACGGTACTCGACAGTACTCGGCGGCGAACAAGACGACGACGGCGAGTCAGCGTCGCTGGTGTACGACCTGTTTCTGCGTCTAAACAGAGGTGAGGGCATCATGGCCCTCGCCAACTACACGCCGTCCGAGTTTGGAGTGCTTTGGAGCGATGTGAGCGACTTTGTGGCGGCGAACTGGTGCACTGGTACGGGTCGCAAAACCGGACGTTGCCACCAGTGACGCGTTCTTTATGATGTTGACGTCTTTGAAGCATTGCGGCACGTGAAATATCGTCGCTGCGACTTTCAAGATCAAGCCGTCTACTTTCGAGAGACGCATGCTCACTCTCATTTGCGCCCTCTACCCTTTCCTTTGCCAGCAGTATATTGACGAGCTTGCTGAACGATGGCGCCTTGGCCGCATCACACACTCGGGCTGCGCTTTTAGAAACTACCCGTGATGAGTTGTTGTTGGTAAATTGAGAAGTGAATTGAAACGCATGCGTTCGTGGCGCTACTCACCACTCGCCTACAACTCAGCGATGCTACTTAGCGCTCTGCTCACTGCAATCGGCCTGACATCCGAGCTTTGCTGTCATCCGAGGTCCTGGGGTCTTGGTGTCACATGAGGTCTTGGACCTCTGGGAGTGTGATGCCTCAGACAAGGATGATGTGCCGCTATACGCCCTACGCCCCACTCGGCTCATTCCAAGCTTCTCCACAAAGTTCGCAAACTTGACTGGACGAAACGGCTTGGTCACCATGTCTGCAATTGATCCGCAGTAGCACAGTACATGATCTCTACCATTCCGAGCTTGACTCGTTCGCAAATTCAGTGATAACGAACGTCGATATGCTTTGAGCGCTACGTGGTGGCCTTGTTCTGCGTGAGGTGCTTCGCGCCTTGGTTGCCCTCGTACCCGACAATGATCTTGACTTTCACGTTCAGCTCGTCAAGAAGGTTCTTGATTCCCACGCACGCCTTGATGCCGCTCGTCAGTGCCACGTACTCAGACTCTGTTGTAGACAGTGATGCGATCGGCTGCTTTCGCGAGGCCCATGAGGTACAGCAGCCGTTCATCATATTCACGTAACCTGAGCTTGACTTCCGACCTTCTTCGCACGCGAACGCAGCGTCACAAAAACACCTCTAGCTCGAGGTCGCGAGACTTGCCGCGCTTAAACTGCAAAGCCAGGTCTGGCGTCCGCTTGACGTACCCCACCATACACTCGACGCCGGCGACTACACCTCGTGTCGGGCGCTGCGTTTCTTGCGCCAGCAGTCGACAAGTCTAGGCAGCTCACTGTAGCCGCGTAGAGGAGAGAGCCGATTGATGGACGTACAGAACCGCTCACTGCCGCGACATTTTCGAGAATGAACTGTCAAAAACCTCCTCCATTGGCGTCTTCAGACACCCATCGTTCTCAGGAGCGAATCGTTGCACGATCGACAAGGTGTACTTCGCCTGCCCAATCGTCACGGAATTTCTATCCACACCCCATGTCAGCTTCATGACGACGAAAGTACCCGAGTCGTCACTTGCCTTGATTGCGAACGCCCTCTCCAGATTCTGCTCGAGCTCCACCAACTCGCGACTGTCGCTGCTCAGGACGACCATGTCGTCCACATAGAGCAAGACGACGACGATGGCTTTGTCACTCCGCTTGTGAGACACGCGCGCGTCAGACTGGCACTGATAAAGCCGTCACGAGCCAGATGAGCAGTGACTGTCTCGTACCAGGCTCTCGTCGATGCTTTAAGCCGTACAACGCCTTCTTGAGCTTACATGTGTGTCGTGTTGCTGGTGGGTTGTCTAATACCACCAATGGCTCCACGTCTACCGTTTTCGTGAGCTTGCTGTTGAGGAACGCAGTCTGGACGTCGAACTGGCGGTGCTGCCACCCGAGTTGAACTGCTGTCGCGAGAACAGCGCGAATCGAGTCGCAATGCACTACGGGGCTGAACGTCTCGTGGTAGTCGATCCCGAAGCGTTAGGTAAAATCCTTCGCCACCAACCTCACCTTGTACTTGTCGATTCTCCCATCAGGCAGTGTCTTCTAGCGAAGCACCCACTTCGTCTGGACGGCGCGCATGCCATCAGGAAGCAGTGCATCGTCGTACGTGCAGAGCAAGCGGAGGCTCTCGAGCTCCCGTGCCATTGCCGCCTCCCACTCCGCTGCATCCTCCCGCGATAGTGTCTATTCGACCATGGCCGGATTACCTTTACTGATCACCAGCGCGCACTTCGCCGCCGAGTGCGACTCCTCGAAATCGAACTGGCGCCGGGTTTTCTTGCGAAAGCACTGACTGCGTCGCGTCGCGCATTTTTCTTCTCCCGGCTCGCGCCACGCCGCGACCTCTTCTTCTGGTACCGGTGCAGCTCCCACTAGCACATGCATTGTCAAGTCCGTCTCGAGCCCGCAGACGCCCTCCACAGCGAGTTTGGCTCACTAAAAACGGCATACCGAGCGACGAGCAGTTTGCTGGCTCCCCCAATGCCGCTGCTCACATTGTGCGCGCTGTCGACCACGTAGAGTCCGCCGTCGTCTCGCTCGGCTACGATTACGTGATCACCACTCGGGATGAGACAGCGGTCAGCGGTGAAAGTTGTCGACAGCCCCGTGAGTCCCGCCTTGCAGAGACGCAGGCTGAGACACAACCCCGGTACGAAGAGCACGCCTTCGAGCGTGCATGCATCGTCATTGTGCGACCACAGTAGCGTTTTTCCACGGTGTGTGGCGGACAAGCTGGCGCCATTCGTATTCGTCACACTGACGTCTTGCATCACGGGCGTGATGTCCTACAGCATGTCGCGCGGCGCAGTCATGTGACTGGAGGTGCCGGAGTCAAAAATCCAGCGGCGGTCGTGATGCTCGTCCTCGCTGGTTTGGAAAGTAAAGCCGCTTTCCTCCGATCTCCAACTGGCTGCCAGCTTGGTGAAAGGCGTCTTGCGCGACCATCACTCGCTTTGGTAGTGCCCCGCTTTCCTGCAGTTAAAGCAGACGCCCTTCTTCTTCTTGCTCGACATCTTCAGGTGCGCCACTGCAAACACACTGCCTCGTTGCACAGCGCTTCCGGTCTTCTTCCCTAGGAGTTCTCGGTTGGTGCGGCGACGTGTATCGTTCGCCGCTGCCATCACCATCTCTTTGAATGTCGCGCACGTCTCCAAGGCGCTGATGTAGCCGTCCCAGTCCGGACCGAGTTTTCGCAGAAGTTGCTCCGCTTCTGCCTGTCCGTGACGTCGACCTTGTAGCCAGCAAGATCGGCCAGCATCAGCCGCGTCCGATAGAGGTGCTGCTGAATGTCACCTCATTGCTCAAGGATCGAAGAGAGGTACTCGCGCTTCAAGGCCGCCACCGCCCTGTCATAGAGGTGGCGATGAGTTTTCTTGAACGCTTCCAGCATTTCCCGAGGGTGCGGTAGGTCCGCCACCTCTGCTGCGATGTCATCGTTAAGCGCAGTCAGAATGATGGATATCGCCAGCTTGTGCTGGATCTCCAGTTTGCGCAAGGGCTGCGCACCACCGCCCGTCTCCTCAGCAGCCAGCTGAATCAAAGTCGGCGCCGGCTGGGCGATCGCGCGCCACATATACTTGGCCTCCAGGTACAGTAGCAACTGGCGGGCCTAGACGCCGTCGCCGGTGGTGTCGAACTCGCGAAGCTTGGTGGAAAAGGTGTGGTTTAGGTTCATAACCTGAAGAGTTGTTGTTGACAAATTGAAATGTGAATTGAAACACACATGCGTTTGTGGCTCTACCCGCCACTCGCCTACGACTCAGCGCTGCTACTGAGTGCTCAGCTCACTGCGACTACCCTGACATCCGATCTCTGGTGTCATCCGCAGTCCTGAGGTCGTGATGTCATCTGAGGTCATTGACCTCTGGGACCGTGATGCCTCGGACAAGTGTGGTAAGCCGCTACACGTTCAACAACCCGTAGCCCCCCGTTACTCCACAGACGTTATTTCTAAAACACGAACACACCAACCGGATCATTCGCGGAAAAGGCGACTATCTATAGCAAAAAGTATGGCTTGTACGGTCACAAAGTCCAAGTGTCCGTACTCCCGAACGGGCTCGCAGTTGGGTTCACTTCCTACGAGCGCGGGTCCGTTCCGGATATTGAGATCTTCAAGAAGAGCAGCGTCTTCCACCACAGCAACGTAACGAAGCTCGCGCGAGAGCAACATCTTCCTGTCAACGGCGAGCCATCTGCCGACTTCCCCAACCAGTGGGCTCTCTTTGTCAACAAGGGTTACCAGAGGATGACTCACGACCCTGGCGTCCGAGCGCTCACACCAACCAAAAATCCCCCAACGGAACACTCACGATGGAGCAACTCGCCGCCAATCGCCGAATCTCTTCAGACCGCGATATAGTTGAGATTTTGTTTGGCAGGCTGAAAGGGCTGTGGGGTGTTGCAATGACAAGTACAGGTGGGGCAGCGTCGTAGGACATGATTTTCAAGTCATGCGTCGCTCTGACCGACGTACATGTCCAGTTTCATCGTCTGTGAAACGGAGATGGAGACGCGTACGCACAGTACGCGGACAGGTTGATGCAAACTTGGGAAAAATGTAAAAGAAAAGCGAGCAGCAGCATCACAGAGATATCGTGCAAAGTGGCCGGCGCGGTTGAAGCATACGCGGACGACTAGCGCCGTCTTGGACAACGATGTCGATTCGCGAAGTGATGACAACATCACTAGCTACAGTGACTGTGAGTCTGCACTAGTATTCTAATTCTGCTGTTGATATTATACAGTGAGATGGTGAGATGTTCAGGTGCGACTCTGGCAATCTGCATTTCGTCTCTATGGTCCTCATGTGCTTACTCTCCTTGTGACTCGCATGATTTTGCATTGAAGTGCTCGTTCAACCACCAGCTCTGCGCTGACTGGTCAAATCGCTCCACAGATATGTAACTGAGCATCCGGTCATTTATCATTCAGTCGTTCAATTGTAGGTCTAATCATGCCCTGATTACTGTGAAATACGTGGTGACGTTGTACGAGAATGTACATCATTTACCAATTAATGTGTGCAACACTGCATTCAATGCGGAACGAAATATTTGAGGAACTAGAGAGCTGTACACGCTTCCCTTGCCTAACGGTGCCACAGAATATATTCAATTTTGCAGGTTTACAGATTTATTTCAATATGTACCCTCACAGGTCCAACTACTCGAAAACGACCCCACAATCAATAAACGTAGCGAGTCAAATTTTACTTAAAGTGAATGGCATCATTGGGTAGACAAAGTATGCGAGAGGCGAGCATTGTCGAGCTAGATGCTTTGAGGCTTAGTATGTTCTGTGTGATTGTAAGGGAAGACATACATCGCACGCTGAGTCTCAAAGCGAATACATGTACACTCACGTACACTCATGCGAATAATCTTCCACGGCTATTTTTGTGTATACCCACTTCACAGGTGCTACAGAGACGCTTAGTCGAGTTTTGACGAACTTTTCAGCCGCTTTCCTCGCTCAATAAGCGCGTACCTGGATTGTTTGACCACTGCGTGTAAGTCTCAAATGCACAAAAGAGCATGTATGCATTGAGGTGGCCTCGATACTTGCCTGAAAACCGCATGTGGTTGCGCAGGAGGGGCAGAGTATACAAGTTTACAAAGAAATGATTTTCTACTAGTACTGGTAATACCATCACCGTGTCAACTAGTGGCAATTTTTTGGCATTTTGGTCATATCGTATTTGCAGGGTGTTCTTGTGATAGAGGCTCCGTTGACCATGGAAAGCGTGTACCAGGTAATTGGGCTTCTGTTTCGTCAAATTTGACCAAAAACGCTGCAAATTGGAATGTAGACCCTCACACCCAGGGCTGTCTATTATCCATCATTTGGTCGACCTCGACACCGCGTAATGCGTGCGCGTCATGGGGACCCACGTTGTCTGGCGTAATCGCTTTTGTCGCACACGCAGCACAGCTCTTCAGAATATTCAACCCTAGCTCATCGGAGGGAGGACGTCAGGTGGCGCGGTCAGCTGGACTGGCTAAAGCGTATGACGGCCTTGGCCTGAGATATCAGGACGTCAAAGCAACCCATGTAGAGCTGCTCATTGTCGAATACGGGTTAATAACAAAATTCTCCGACATTTGGGATCGTCCGAATACAAAGGAAAGAGACTGTATTTATTGTGGTCGGCACTATTTATACTAAAGAAAGGGAGGAAACGGAGGTTGCGTAGCCACAGCAGACTCAGGGTGGATCAGTTGCCGCAGGGGACGCCCCTGAGGGACCCCAGCGAGCGAAGAAACGGTGGGGCTCCCGTGCTCTGCGTAGGCGGGCCCAGAGATATTCGTTTACGGAGCGGAGAACGCAACACGCACCAGAATTAATATTTTGTATCGGCCTCACACCCTCTGTATTCTTGTTGTCAGGACAAAGTTCTGACAATCCTAGTTGTTGGAGATATTACAGTATGTTCGAAGCCAAAGGTTGACGGTTTGCCGTCGTAATCCGGGAGTCTTTCGACCTCCTGCTTGTGTGCTCATGCATTTCCAAACCCACATAGGTTTATGATCTACTCTGACGCCAGCAGGAGCGCTTACATCAAAGCGACGCAAAACGCAAAACAACATACTACAGTCTACCTAGAAACTGAACTACTTCGCTCATACTGCAGGAATATGTCGCTGGGTCTTAGAGGAGTCTCTCGCTCCTGAAACGTGCAGTGTAGCTGCCCTGGCGAGGCAGTTGCCGAGTCTGCTCCAGTCAAGGCAGCCTGGTCAGCCAGCCAGAGACCTTTGTCGTCAGGTTGGTTGCCAGCCCAGGAGTCAGCAGGAGTCAACCGTCGCGATTGGCGGACAGCGACCAAGCAACAGTGGGGCCCGGCAATTGTGGGACCAGGTGACGAGCAAGGTGATGACTGCTGTTTGAAGCCAAAGGCCGGTCTAGCCCGGCCGACGCTCATCAATCAGGGCGCGTCGCACCCGGGCCTAAGTGCCTCCCAATTGGTGTCGCCACAACGCAAGTTTGCCCATGATGTTCACCTTATTGCGATCCACCCAAGTCGTTCCTCGAGAAGCACTGATGCCACACCAGAGATCTTACGTACGACCCGACCTTAAATGACGCGAGTCATCCGGGTGACCGCCATTAAGTGCGGTGATTACGCTAGGAGTGATTACGTTAGATTGATTACCATTTTGGAGAGTAGGAAGAACTCGAACTTAGAAGAGTTGTCGCGGTACCCATTTTTTGGGTCTGACCAAACGCGCCGCTATGGACGCACTTAACCGGACAGTTACGGTACTTCCCCAAAATGAAGTCCGGCTACCCCGGTATTTCAGAAGCGATTTTCCCCTCAATAACCCAAGCCTCTCCGACTCTTTCTCCAGGCAGGAGAAAGGAGTCCAGCCCGTACTGTACGTTGGTGTATGCATCAAGCGTATTAGTGTTAGGTAGGGTGTGCCTAAGTGTGAAAGCGGAAGTTCTTGAATAATTCTGACTGTCTGGGTAAGGAGAAGTGACCCTGGTCCTTGATACTGAGTGCAATGAGTGTTAGTGTAAGGAAGCCGAGATCCAGGTGTGAAGGCGTTTCTTGGGTGTGCGGGGTGCTTGTACCCCTTCATATTAAGATAGATTAAATAGTGAGACCGGGTGCGAAGGCGAGAGACAAACTTCGACCCGAGTTTGAGGGAGTGAATGTCATCGTTATCGCTTGACCGAGTGCCGAGTTCGGGTTGGATAGTGCTCCCATACAGATCTCCTGGCTTTGAAAAGGCTAAGTAAAGGGTACGCAACTGTGAAGGACTGACCTTGTCAAGGAGAGAAGAGTCTGCACATACACACTGACTGCCAGGCTGCCTGAGTGTGAGTCTGACGGCTGAGTGTGAACGCATTCCTGGAGTGCTGTGTGCCGACTCTACACCGGTTAGCTCGACCCCTTCACTCCCCGGGTATCGTTGTCGATTGAACTACATCCACTTCATCGCGAACGCGTCTGTGCCGTCCTGGAACGTGTGCGTGTGTACGTGAGCAAGACATAGGCAATCAAATACGCTAGCGATGAGATGCACGCCGCCATATTCGGCGCTAAAGGACACTTCCCCTAAATCGATAAATCACAAATCGGGTGTCACGTGCTTTGATGCCGTTGCGAGCGGCGCCAACGATCTTGGCAGCTGGCTGTGGCATAGTGACCTCACTCACACAGCGACCAGGTCAAAAACCCTGAAGCCCTTTGCCGGATTCGGCCATTCCCCGAGCCACACTCAAGTGGCTTGGTGACGGCGTCAAACGCCACACCATACTAGGGTAAATAGAGACAAACGTTCGCATTCATGCGGCTCTCGCCGGATGTATTCTCATTTGGTTTTCCCCGTCAAATGACATTTGGTGAGGCCATTCGGTCCAACGCTCACCGCGCACTCAGTAGGAGCTAATGCACACGACATACTAATTCGTTCAAAGGGCACTCCCATGTCCATTACGCACTCGATCAATCAAACCATGCCTGATTCGGTCAACCCACACATGCCATTCACTCCGGTCTTATTTGGCGATACAAGGAAACGTAACTCGGCGGATGTCGGTTACCACCGCTCGGGCAAACCGCTATGAATGCTTCACCACGCCCTGTCACGACCGCAGTCTCCCTTTGGAGTCACGCGCGGCATCCCCAATCGACCAAGCACGCTATACATAGTCGTACCACGTCGGCCACCTCTCAGTTGCTTCTTGGCCTCTTCACTCAGTCAATCGGGGAACAGGTTACAATCTTTAAAGTGGTAGAAAATAGTATACCACACGCTCTTAACACTCAAAACAGGTGCCCTCTTGCCCCTGAGACCTCTAATCGATATGCGAGCGAGTCGCACTCATCAGCTTGCCTCGGGCAGCATCGCTATGACGCTTAGCAACCACGTTCAGCACCGAACACACACACACTCCATCAAAGGTCTCCTCACAGATCATTCGACCAAGCACGTTCAGTATAATCATAGCCACCAGACATCACACGATACTCACGAAGGATCAATCGGTCATGTAGACACATACATACGCCACCGGTCGCATCCATCCAAATGGCAAACCAGACCACAAACACTCGAATAATATTCGCTCACACAACGGCCCTCACGTCCCATAACACCGACTCGGCCCCTCATTCAACACCATCGTGCACCCACGCACCTTTTGACGTTGTTTTGGTCCTTGGGGGCTTCGGTGTCTGCACTGAGACTGGAGCGGCGTTGCACTTGGTGGCTTGGTGGGGAATTGGAAAGTGAGATTGTTGGTTAAGGTGTAAACATGCAAACATACAAAAGATAACTCAAATCGCTCTCGGTCGATGTCGTTGGCTGTGGGCACGCGTCTTCATGTTACGTTTCTCGAATCTTCGTGCGTGCCCATCTTGATCTGTGATCGGTGGCCGTCATTGTCTTCACTGGCTTTTTCTTCGATCTTCAACGCGCTGCAACTGGCTCGGTGACTGGTGCTCTTCGCCGAGTGTCGTTGCTCGAACGTCGACCACTGGGTCAATTTCACCGAGAGTCTTCACAGATGCCTGAGTCGTTCTCCAACGATCGTCGAGACAGGTCCATCGCTCCATCGATCGTCGAGACAGGTTCGCCGACTTCGCAGGATTGTGTCAACCGGACATCCAGTCAGGCCCACCAAGACTTGAGGAAGGATCACCGATCATCGGGACAGGTTCGTCGAACGTCCAATCGAGTTCAAAGACCGCAGTTCGCGGATGGTCGTCCGTCGAATGACTTCGCCGGAAGGGGTTCGCCGAACAAAGTTTGCCCGATCAAATTCACCGATTCTGGGACGACCGAGTCTTGGATCACCGATGATTGCGTCATCGATGATGACATCAGCGCATCACTGGCACGACTTGGTGTTCTTGCGACAGTCCTTGACTCCCTGGCGTCAGTTTTACCGAAATCGGGTCCCGTGTCGTCACTTGAGTGTCTTCGACATTCTGACTGGAGCTGCCTATGCCACATGACGTGGGAAAATCCGACACCAACCGTAGGTCTGTGGTCCGTGTTGACGCCATATTCCGGTCTCGCGAGCGATGAAGAGTATTGCACGCGACTATAGCGACGGAATCCTGGCCGCAGAAGCCATTGCGCTCTATTTCCCCAAGACAGTGCAGTCCGACGACTACAGCTCGCCGTATTCGGTCAAGCACAATCTCTACAACTGGCATACGCTGAACCGTACAGCGTTTAGTACTTGGTGTGACCAGCAGTGAGGCACTTTGATGATTCAATTAGTGGGTAGAGGACGGCCGCTCGCTGTTGTTATCTGTCGCACACAGGCAAAGTGTTTACGAAGCTCCACATCTACCTCTCGAAACGTGATGTTGGTGACTCCGCTCAGTGTCGACATGGAGCTGTCGAGCATTTTGCTCGTCGGATACGAGGCGGATGGGGGCCGAACAGCGTTTGAACGTACTTCTAGACAGTCTCAGCCGACTCCGACGACGACTGGATGCCGTCAAACCCGAACCACTTCCCAGGCTTCACAGCACTACCACGGCGGAGCAAGAGTAGGGGAGGAAGGTTCGAGAAATGTGGTCATTCTCGCTGAAAAAAGTCTGCCTGAGGAGCTCCGCTTCACCACTTCGCGCGGGGTCGCGATAGGGCTTGAGCAGCGCTTGTGGCGGATAGTGGCTTCTGATGGGGTCGAGTATTTCAGCACTCATAAAAGTGCAAAGGCAGACACTCCAGTTACAATCCCTAATGTCCTTTTTATACCATCGGGTGACAGTGTGTAACAGTCCTATCATAAGAGCCAGCGTAGGGGGATGAGTCCAAAAACATATGGTGTACACCTCGGCTATACATCCACATACCTTAACTGACAGGTCCAAAGTAGCCAATTAGACAGACGATTGGGAAGCGGAGGGTTGAACTTAAGCGCGTGGGTCGTATACCTAAGCGCGGTAGATTCAAAGATTAAGCGCAGTGGGCTCAAGCAAATCGAACTTAAGTGAGCGAGTACAGTGCATCCGCACCAGTGTCCACGTCTGAAAATGCAAGTATCCCAAGGCTTCTGGTGCAGCTCAGCGCCGGTGACGGCGTGCGCAGCATTAGACGCAGCATTAGACATGGCATTTGAGCCACTGCTGCTTCGCGACCACCGACGTCGTTTGTGCGACCACTCAGTCTCGTCAAGTGCTCGCAGAAACCGACCAGAGAGTGAACTGAACACGAACTGGAGCGGATATGCTAATCGTATTAGAGTGACATGCACGTGTAGAAATAGCGAGGTGCTTGGAGAAGACTCCGGTCGACAGGTGGGATGACCTTCGAGCAAGTGATGGTCTCGTAGAACATAGCTACGAAAATACCGCAGTTGTACTTGTCTGATTGGTGTGCAAAGGGCTGGTGGTACCGAGTGCAGTAGCTTACTCAGCCCAACTTCTTGGAGAGCTGGCCGGCCACTTTGGTCAGTGCCTGTTTGCACAAACCGGACGGGCCCGAGTAGAAGATCACGCGCGTGCTAGTGTCGACGCGCTCCGCTGCCCAGTGTTCCGCGTCGAGAAAGAACACATGCACGCAGAGCCGCCGCCGCATGCTCTGGTTGTCGGCAATGAACTTGAGAGTCTCATTCATATCCATCACGACGTGCCCGTGCGCCTTCACAATGGAGAAGGCAGCAAAGTCAGGTAGTACCGCGTTGAGCTCTCGCATCACCGCCGAGGTGGTGACGAGCGTCATCTTGGCGAAGTCGATCGCGAACATGGAACCCCCAAAAGTTCAATATATCGACCTTCGCGATAACCTCGTGCGGCTCTTGAGTGCGAATGCAGTACTCGCGGTAGTCACCACGCGCGCCTGAATGGAGCCACATGATTGCTTGACTGGCTACCTTCATGTGCGAGTTACATTGGTGCCACACTCGCATCGCGTTGATGATGAATGTACCGTACATGCCTTTTCTTGGGAGATGATAACAAAGCTCGTTCTCGGCGACATCCGTTTGCGTCGGGTGGAATCTAGTCACGATCTTTGCTGCTTTGATCACAGGGTCCTGCGGTGAGATGCTGAAAAGCTGGCTGTTGAGCACCAAGCTGAGCTTCGCGGTTGCCTTCAGTGCTGACGGATCTCCCGTCGGCGGGATACCGTCGATGAGCAAGAACGGAACCACTTCGCGCATGACTGCAATGGTCACGACGTCTTTGTCGCTCTCCTTTAGCATCCTCACGAAGAGCGCGAAAGAGATGCATTCCTTGTGGAGCTCACAGCGCTGTGCGGCTGAGTACCGCACCTTTTGCTTCGCTCGCTTCTGCACGGTTTTCGAGTTCGGCCAGCCGCGCTTCACGCTTGACGCCGAGACATGGAACTCGGCCTCACTACCGCTTGGAAGCTCAAACACATCATTGGTGGTATGTGCTGGTTGATATGTGTTCGTCGCTGCCCCCTCAGGTGCTTTTATTTTGGCTGCGATGGTCGCTGACGTTCTCCAATCTTGCTTGCCCTCGTTGCTGACGGTGGTGGCTGCAGGAATACTTCAGGACTGTGGTTGATACCCACCGTGCTCATTGGTGTAACTACACCAATCCCCGTTACCCAGTTACGTCCACGTGTAACCCCGTTACAGTGGCCACACACTCCTTCAAGCTGCTAATGCGACGCGCGCGCAGCGCACGTGATCACGAGCCGCAGTGCCGCCAACATCACCAAGCAACTCACCTAATACTGGCGACGCATCGTGCCTTCACGTCCTGCCGTCGTCACTGCTTGCTCGTTTCTCGTTCAGTCTGGTACTGACCGCCAGAGTCACCTGTCGGTCAGCAGTCGCGCTCCGCGTGCGTGGTTCCCTTCCCCCCGACGTTGGCGCGTTCCGCTCTTCTCTTTGCTCCTTCATGCGCAGGCCTCGAGGTACCTTTTAAAGGATGCAAAATGCGGAATGTGCATCTGTGCCAAGCTCCATGCCGACATCCCCTTTGGACCTCCTCCGCCTCTCTTTAAAACTGGCCCCTCAGCTTCCCGCTTCGCTTCCCTCAGACGAGTACCGTACCTCCGACACCACCTCGCCATGCACGGCAAACACAGCTGACAGCAGCACCAGCTTTCAACATCAGCGTCGTCAACCCGGCCGGAAATCCTTCTTCGCAGCGCACGTGCCTCGAGGTTGCTGGTTCTGTGCATTTCCCGCTGCTTATCTCTCTCCCCCTTTCGCTTGAGATGTCACTGTCGAACGGCTGTTACTCGCGCGGGGAAGAGACGTGTCCAAAGCACCACTTCTTACTGAAGGAATAGGATGTATAAAAATAGCCGGGGATTAGGATTTATGGGAACTTGAAAATTGTATGTCAAAGAAAGGTTACGTAACCAGGTAACATGGGTTCATTTTTTTTGTGTAACCTTGCGCTGTAATTGGTTACTTTTAGACTAATCACGTCGTGGTTACTGTGGGGTATCCGTTAAAGGAGCATTTTTAGCTGCATAAGATGTGAAACTGTCCCGAAGCAGCATTTTTCAGTTCGCATACTATTCAGTCTGGAACACGACAATAAAATCAGACCACTCGATGACTTGGCAAACATGGCGCACTCACTCAAAGGAACACCACAGAAGTCATGGGTGTGGGCGAGAAGCGAGAAGAGGATGTGAGAGAGAGACCAAATGACCAAGCAAGCAACCGAGCGAGCAAGCGAACGAGCGCAAAAGAAAGTGTGGCGGGGGAGGAGCGGCATCGCTGTCATTTGCTGTTGGCTCGTTTTCAAGAGCCAGCAGCGAGTATCCTTCGTCAAACTCGAATCCAGTCAGCAAGACACCTACAAACTCAAGCAGCAACTCAACATGAGCCATTGCGATAGCTCTGGAGGCGCTCACCGCCACCCTCGTCACACTTGCGTTGTGCCTACCGAGTGGCTGTGTGTTTTGTTGCTGTTGCTCACATCCGTTTATCAAATGGACATACACCTACAGACCATACAAACGGTGCATTTCCCGCCATTTGGCAGCGCAAGTGGTCCTCTGCGAAGGTGCGTCAAGAGCGAGCGTGGCAGCCGTCATTGCAGCGCAGGTCGCAGGTCATCCCATCTGGCGATGTTCCAACCAACCTCTCTTCTTCTTACCTCGATCGTCTTGCACAGCAGGAGCTCGTAAACCAAGGGGTGTTGTGGCTGCCAGCGTATCGTATTGTGATGAAGCTGAAAGCCGTGCCAGAGGCAGTTCCAGCCAGAGGCACACCAAACGTACACAACAGGCTGCAATAGAAACCCACTCGCCATCAGCTGGGCTTTGAGGTCATCAGCCAAAGTCCAGCTTTCCCCGAAAGTCCAGCTTTTGCCTCCCTCCCTTCCGACCGACCGACCGACCGACTCGCCGCAAGCAAACAAGACACAAAGCGAAAGAGTGACCGCGCAGAAAGCGGTTGCGACCCACTCGCTCCTTTGCACACTCTCTTCCCCTTCTTCACTCGCTCGTGCCTCGCCCGCTCCTTGGCACGCGGTGCCCGCGTTCTGCGCGGCCGGCGCTTCCATCTCAACAACGGCGCTCAGCCTGCAGCGCTCCTCATAGCGTGCTGCGACCGACTGCCTTGATGGAGCCCAACTCCGCACGTACCCAAGTGACGGAGCTGGCGCCGCAAGGCATCCTTGTTCCACGGTGGGCGACCGCCCCAGCGCCGATCCGATCCTCACTCCCGTGGTCATTGGCGCAAGCTCCCTCCGCAACGACAGTCACGTCATCAACGACAACAGCATGGAACACCGCACCGACCGCAATCCGTGCTCGAGCTCCAAACGCACTAAAGCCGCATGTACATCCACTTGGGAAAGCAGCCGCGGCTGTGGCCGCAGCCGCACGATCACGCGCGCAGACGAGCACGGAGCGAGGCCGGCGCTACCGACAGAGGAACAAGGAGCAAGAGTACACGCTCACCCACAACGTCATCCTGCTGCATCAGGAGATCGCGCAGCTGCGCGAGGCACGCAACACTTTGCAACAGCGCGCAACGCTCACGAGAGCGAGTCCACACGACTCGCTCGTGTTGCTAGCGCGCGAGTTGTACACGGTGATGCAGTTCGGTCTCGAGACGGCTGAGGTGGGAAGCAGCAGGAGAGATGACGTCGAGAGCGAGAGGGGCGATGAAGACATCGCAGCAGCTGCGACTGAGGCTGTTGCCAGTACAGATGCTGTTCGAGGAAGCAGTCGCAACAACGCTGTCGCAGAGATCATACCGAGCACGCATGAACAACCGGCGCTGTCATCGGTGTTAGGATCGGCATCGTCGGCAAGCTGCGTCACACAAGATACATCGGCGGTCAGTGTTGACGCCCGCTCGTCCACAACAGCGCGCGCGCTGTCGGCGATCCGGCGCAAAGAAGACTTTCTACGTCGAGCGCTGGACCCGGACGTCGTCTACGGTGACTTGCGAGGCGTCGAGGCAATCATCTCGCAGTGGCGCAAGCACACAGCGGCATACTCCAAGTTTCGTGTCGAGATCGGCGATGCCGAGGTGGTTTACAGTGCTGAGCTGAATGCCAGTGCGAATAGTGCGCGTACTACTTGTAGGTGCGGCAGCGTCGGTGGCAGCTACGGCGCCAGTAGCGACAAGCACAGCACGGCTCACGATGGTGTCCGCGTTAAGCACCTCAATCTGGGTGACACGAAGAACCGAGATGGCGAGAAGCTCGAGCGCACCAGCAGTGGGAATGGCAGTGGCGATGATGGCAGTGGCAGCAGCGACGACAGCAGGCCTGGAACCAGCGTCGGCAGCTGGCTTGACAACATCAGCGACGGCAGCGATGATGTCGGTACCGGTGTCGGCGATACGAACAGCTGCAGGCGCGGCACTGTCAGTACTTCTGCCATCAGCGGCAAGTATTACAGCAGCGAAAGCGGCGCCAACGGTACCACGCACAGCAACGACGTCAACAACAGAGATGTTGGCTATAGAATCAGCAACGGCCGCCGACATACCGACGATGAGTACAACGGTGGAGGACACGGTTGGTCTCCTGGTTTGCAGTCCCGATCTTCGACTTCGAAGCCGTTGCCGCGCTCACACTGTTGCTCGTGCGAATCGTCGTCATCGATACCTGGTAAGGACGCAAACAGCCCCATCGTGGCCATCCACACGACGCTGCACGCACGTTTCTCGCGCGAATCGCTCCCGACCATGTTCCCGTTCGCACCGCGTCATCGCCTCGACCTCATCGACAAACTCGCGGACCGCGACGTGGAGTTCTCGTGCCTCTCGCGCTTCGAGTTCACTGCGCGCGGACAGATCCGGGCGTACCATGCCGACATCAACTTCGTCGAAGTGTTTGTGAGCCTACTGGGAAGCGCGCACGACGCGGCCGAGCTCATGTTCCTGTCCGTGCTGGCACCACACGCGACGCTGGTGGACCCACATGAGCGTGAGGGCGAAGTTGCACAGCGGTATGGGTGA
>JAASGD010000708.1:0-17536 GCA_023334115.1 Globisporangium megalacanthum | reverse complement strand
CTCTCTCTCTCTCTCTCTCTCTCTCTCTCTCTCTCTCACCTTGCCGTGTCGCCAGTTCCCCACGTACTTGTCGCCGTTCGCCCACACGTACGTGCCGAGTCCGTGACGCTGGTTCTTGTGATAGAGCCCTTCGTGCCGGTCGCCTGTGCGCGCGAACGTCTGGGAGCCAAACCTGGAACGAGGAAACAATGGAAGGGGGAGGGGACGAAGGGAAGCACCACCACCAGCAAGCCACCGGCACCGCAGCAACATGTGGACGGGAGAGAGAAGCAGCCAACGGTCCAGTGTGAGCGTGTAACAGCGAGTCGCTCGGCGCCACCCAAAAGCCGCTCGCTCACCCTTGGAACACGCCGAACTCCCACTCGCCGTCGAACACGTGGCCATTGTGCGTCACGTACACGCCCTTTCCATGGCGCAGTAACGTCACCGTGGGCGTATTTTCGCCGCCATGAGGGCTGGTTGAGGGCACTCCGGCCGCTGTATGCCCCTCGTAGCGGCTGCCGTCCGAGTACCGCAGCACGGTGACGCCCGCTCGCCGCTTTTGAACCGCGACGACGTGCGCGCGATTGGCTTTCTTCTCGCGCTCGTTATGCTGATCTGCCTCGCTGCTGTTGTTTGCGACAGCAGAGACGTGTGCCTGCTGCTTCTCGTGGGAGCGCGCAGCGGCGGTGCTCGGTTCTCTCGGCTCGACCGCGGGTGTGCGCCGCCTGCCCTTGATCCCCATTGTCCCCTCAATGAATGAACCCAACTTTGTCAAGCGACGTGACGAGGTAAAATATCGCTATTGCATGTGTCGGAGCTATTGGAGACGTTTACAGTTACATATTGTGCGATTTTACAAAGATGCAACTGCGGGAAGAGATCCTGTGAGCCACACCGCTTCGAGCCTGTTCAGTATCAAACGAGCTCTCGATGTTCTCGAACCCGATTGTCGTTGCTGTGCGGCTGCAGCTTGCGCTGCTCTGGTGGCGCCTCTGTGCGCTGCTGCTGCGTCTGCTGCACACGCGCAGCCTCAAGCCTGCGAACCAGTACTTTCACAAGATCGTGGTCATTGGCGATGACTTCGCTGCAGGCGTCGGCGACTACGTCACGCTCGGCAAACCCGCAGGACTCGCGCAGCACCTCGCGCCGCTCATCGCTAGCAGCGACAAGGTGCGTATGTGAACAAGAGAGAGTGCACTGCTGCGTGCGCGTCTCTGTTGCGAAGAGTATGGACTCGCACTCAACCAAATGCACGCTGGTATCGTGCGGGCGGGTCACGACAACGACACTTAGGTGCGCCACCGATGGGAGATTGTGAACGCCGGTGTACCGGGCTCTACGTCGGCCGACTGGCTGCTCAATGCGCCGACGCAGGTGCGCTACCTCGCGTCGTTTGCCTCTCGCTACTGTGTGGAGGACACGCCTCACACACCCGAGCAGTACTACAACAGCGTATTCGCAGCCAGAAGCGCAGTCGCTGACGCAGAGATCGTGGTCGTGATGCTCGGGTCCACCGAGATCCGGTGCGTTCGTGGCCCACACCACAAGGTTTGAAAGTGTATGTGAGCGTATCTGACGCCCGCTCCACTTGCTGCCAACGGGTTCCAGAGACCCGAAAGCAGACATTGGCTGCGTCCCGAAGCACCTCGTTGCGATCTGCGACGCACTGCGCAAGAAAGGGAAGCGCGTGTGTCTCGCAACGGCCGCGAGCCCCACGCCGCTCACGACGGGCGACAGCGACACGGCGCCGCTCAACGTCGCACTCGAAGAGTTCTGCAAGAGGTGCGTGCGTCTCAAGCGGGTGTGTGAAGGTGGGGAGAGAGGACACTGACGGAACCACTCGCTTGACGTCTGTGTCCACTGTCGTCCAGCACGTCGACCGACGAACTCCCAGTCGTGCTGGGCCCTCGGCTCGACACGTACGCGTTCCGACGAGACACGTCGTTGGCCTTCGACAGTTACCACTTCAACTCGAGCGTACGTGGGCGGGTTGTCCGCCTTCTTCGTCCTTTGGCTCTTGCGGTGACGGCTCTGACCAGTGTGTCTCGCCCCACAGGCGTACAGGCTCCTGGCCCGCAACGCTGCCGACTTCCTTGTGCCGATGATGACAGCAGTCGAGTGGACGACATGGAAGCACCAGCTGAACAAGGTCACGTACGACAAGGCGCTGTACGACTGACTCGCCTGACTGCGTCCCAGCGCTTCCTGTCGCTTCTTGGCGCGCGTCGTCGGCCGCAGAGCGTCCAGCACAGTGCGGAACAGACGCGAACACACACACAAGTGCAATCAAACGATTCTTTACGTGCCGAGCGCCAGTCGACAGGCAGACAGGCGGCACGTGACGGTGGACGCGTCACGCAGTAGTGACGCCAGCCAGCCGGCCCCGTGCGTCCCCATGTAAGCGTTCTGCTTCCACTCGTGTACCACACGAAGCACGTCGACAGGCGTGCTAGAGCGCCGCCAGTTCCTTCTCCGTCGCGTCTTCTTTCGCTGCGAACGCGTCGTCCTTCGGCTTGTCCGCCCAGTACTGTTCCATCTGGCGGTCGAGTTGCGCCGCTTGCGGGTCCGGGCCTTTGCCGCCTTCAAACCAGTACGCGTCCATCTCGACGTCCAAGTCGTCGCCGCTGACCTCTTTCTTCTCGCTCCCACGGCCTCCACGACCGCCACGACCGCCACGACCGCCACGACCGCCCACCGCACCGCCACGTCCACGCCCGCGATCGCCAGCAGCACCACGAACGCCAGTACTCGTCGCAGTCGCGGTTTTCCCTTGTGCTTTCGCCTTCTTAAGCTGCGCACTCTGCTTCCCACTCGGCGTTGGCGCAGCGGCTGGCGCGAGCCCCTTGCGCCGCTTGTCAACGACCTGCTGCCGCTTCGACCGGCTGCTCTGCGCCACTTGCGTGAGCTTTTGCTGCTGCTGTTGCTTCTTCTGGAGCTGCTGGTGCTGGTCCTGGAGCTGCTTCGCTTTCTGCTTCTGCTTCTTCGTCACAGGTGCTGCGAGTGCCGCTGCGCCTGCCTTCTTCTTCGTTGTCGGCAGCGTCACACGCAGTGGCTGCTTCTTGCGCTGCTGCTGCTGCTTGGCCTGCGCGTCAAACTCCTTCGTGAGCCCCGAGAAGCGGCTCGAGAGCGGCACGTTCGAGACGCCAATCACGCTGTTCGGTTGCGCGGTGGTTTCCTTCTTGCGTGCTGGCGCGTTCACGGTACTGCTATCGGTGCTTTGAATCCTGCGCTGTCCCCTGACGGACACGCGGCTGCCGCTGTTCTGGTGCTGGTTGCGGTACATCGTCGTCTGGAGCGAGCGCGTGACGGCTGTGGTCGTCCTGGACCTGTGAACCTTCTCCCCTTCAAGCGATTTTGAAAGCTGGATCAAATAAATCGAAGAAAATGTCCTTCTCAACCAGGGAATCTCGTCTATTCATGCACCACCTGCCATTCAATCCAAGTGAATTAAATGGTGACACTTTCGAATACTGACATTGGACAATGTACTGTTATAATACCTACTCATGTCGATAATGCGTCGAAAGTCTGCTCGGGTTTTAGAAACATAACTGCAGTTGCCAAACACGTGAAGCGATGCCGCCTCGCTCAGTTGGCGTCACTCCTGCCGCCGCCACGCCGCTGGACGCGCTGGAGGCCGCGCTAGCGGAACGCGTGCGTCACTACCTGGAAGACTGCGTGCTAGAGAACGCGTGCTTTCTCGCAGAGCGACTCGTGGCGCACGTGCGTTCCCGCGTCTTGCAAACCGGTTGCTTTTGTCACGTGTTTGCCATTCCTCCCACACCGACACGTTTTTGCTATGGTTGCTCTTGTTATTGCAGCGCCGCTCCGAGGAGAACCGACTACTGCTAGCCACGTGTCTACAGCGCGCTGGCCGCGTGAGCCAGGCCATCGCTGTTCTCGAAGGCGCTACGCAGCCGCAGAGTCGCTACTTGCTCGCAGTGTGCTGCTTCCAGCTTGGACGACTCGCAGCGGCCGAGAACGCACTCGTGGGCGGCGGTGGCGACTGCTTTGACGACGGCCCAGCGAGCGCACCCATCCCAAATGGCGCTTCTGGGCTTTACCTCATGGGGCGGATCTGTCGCCGTGTGAACCGCCGGGAACAGGCGATCGAGTGCTTCGTCAAGAGGTGCGTGCGTGTGTCACTGTACTGTCGTACTGTACTGTATTGGCGTGTCTGTGGTCGCTGGACGCGGTTCTCATTGTATGGGGCGATCGGTTGGTCGCAGCTTGGAGATGGACGCAACGCTGTGGGCAGCGTACGAAGAGCTCTGCGAGCTCGGCGCTGACATGGACGCGAGTCGGTTCTTTAGGTCAGCCACGTACTTAACCAGCGACAACCCAGTTGCTGTCACTGACATAAGCGAACGGGAGCGCGCAGCCGACGCGGACGTCTACACTGCGAGCAGCAACAACGTGACCAGCGAAGCTCCGTTCGAGGACGCGTTCGCGACGCCCGAGCCGCGGCCGTTGAAGCAGCTGAAGACCCCAAAGACAGCGACGCGAAGTGCAAGTGCAGACACTCTTAGTCGACGGAACCCGACGAAGCCGCCAAATCGTTCGTCATCGAGCAAACCACCGAGTGTCGGTGCGAGCCAGCGACAGGATGGGAACCAGGTGTGTTTCGTCCCTTCCGACGTCGCCGGTCTTGTGGTGGTCGGGTGTGCTCGTGACGCTGACGTAGTGGCGTGTGTGGATCGACGCTGCTCGCCTGTGCTCGTTTGCGCCAGCGTCTGCTGCGTCTCTTGAGCACGTTTGGCTCGATCTACCAACAGATGAGCATGTACAAGTGTCGAGAAGCGCTGAGCATACTAGAACAGCTTCCTCCAACGCAGCTGGCGTCTGGGTGGGCCCAACACCAGATCGGTCGGGCCCACTTTGAGATGGCAGAGTACAACTTGGTGCGTCCGTACCGACTGCATCAGACGAGCGTGAACGGCTCACCCGCCACTAACTACTCGCTCGCTCGCTTCCTAGGCGCTCGATGTGTTCCAAGCCATGCACCGAGCGGAGCCTCATCGGATGGCAGGGATGGACATGTACTCGACAACGTTGTGGCACCTCAAGAAAGAGGTCGAGCTGTCGTACTTGGCGCAGCAAGTGACCGAGTTCGACAAGCTCTCGAGCGAAGCGTGGTGCGTCGCTGGCAACTGCTTCAGTCTCCAGAAGGAGCACGACACGGCGCTCACGTTCTTCCAGCGCGTGCGTTGCCCCTCCTTGTTGTTGTGGCTCGCTTCCTCGAACGCTCTGTGTATCGCTGGCTCACCCGTGACGTTGCCCGTCGAGCAGGCGATCCAGCTCAACCCAGCGTTCACGTACGCGTACACGCTCTCGGGCCACGAGTACGTTGCGAACGAGGACTTTGACAAGGCCATCAACTGTTACCGACACGCAATCCGGACTGATCCACGGCACTACAACGCGTGGTACGGGCTCGGGACGATCTACTACCGGCAGGAGAAGTTTGAGTTTGCCGAGTACCACTTCAAGCGCGCGCTCGCGATCAACCCGCGCAGCTCGCTGCTCTACTGCTTCCTTGGCATGGTGCTCCACTCGACGCGTCAGTTTGACGAAGCACTGCGAGTGCTCGCGATCGCAGGCGAGCTCCAGCCGCTGAACCCACAGGCGCGTTTCCAGCGAGCGAACGTGCTGATCACGCAGCATCGCTACGAGGAGGTACGTACGATCAAAGGCCTCGAGTGTTTGCTGGTTGTCGGGTGATAGAGGGGGGTTGTCCCTAATGCTGTCACATGGACGGTTTGGTATCGCAGGCGTTGGGCGAGCTCAAGATTGTGCGCAACTTTGCTCCGCGTGAGTCGTCGGTGCACTTTATGATGGGGAAAGTGGCGAAGAAGCTCGGACGACCGGACGACGCCATGCGCTTCTTCACCACCGCGCTCTACTTCCACCCCAAGGACAACCACGTCATCAAGACGGCGATCGACAAGATCAACGAACCGGACCTGGACGACGACGACCGCCTGTAGTGGAATTATTGTCGTCCACAGCCACATGAATTGCTTTGAAACGTGGCCGAATTTGGTATCAATTTTGATACCAAGTACAGTACTGTATGCACCTCTCGTCCAGCAAAGTACCAACGTAGTATCAAACCAATTTCTAATGACTCATGGATGGCGTCACGCCCGGGAGGAGGCGCGCGTGCTCCTGTCGCAGCTGACCGAGTTCACGACGTCTGCTGGAGCGCTCGAGGCAATCTTTACGGACTTTGAGGCGGACGCTAGTCGCGCCTGCGTGTTGCGGCAGCTGCTCGCGTGGCAGTCGCCGGCGCAAGCGTATTCTCACGCGCTCCACGACGTGATCGCCGCGTTCGAAGCTGAACACGACATTGAGTCTGAAGAAGGAGAGGCCGATGGGCTGCTGCTGCTCGTGATGGGCAAGCCAGCGCTGCTGTTCGCAACGTCGCTCTACGACGAGGAGCTCGCGCTGCTCGTGTGGCGCGGGCTCGTACATTTCGCTCAGTTGTCGACAGGAGGAACAGCACTCGACCTCGCTCGCCAGGCACTCGACACAGCGTTCGACAACCACGGCTTCTGCGCACTCCACTACGCAGTAGAGGCGCACATGCCTGCGCTACTCGCTGCTGTCGCCCACGACCTGCTACCAGACGCTCGTCGTATCGCGCAGCTCAGTCGCCGAGCGACGACCCAGGACGTCGTCTTGCCAGTCGGCCGCCACCAAGTGCGCGGCCGTGACATTGCAAGCGGTGGCTGCACGCTCCTGCACGTGGCTGCCCGCAAAGGCGAGCGCGCGCTCGCTGAAGTGCTCGTCGCGCCGCCGTTCTCGCTCACGTCGGTCCTCACAAGCGGCGATTGGGACGGCAGCACGCCCCTGCGACTCGCGCGACTCCACGGCCGCGACGACGTTGCTGCGTACTTACAGTCGCTGGACGCCACGCCAGACGCGCACGCAGGATCCGAGAGTCCCGACGCGCTCGCAACGCTCCGAGACGAGCGCGACGCGTGCGCCAAGACCCGGTACGTCGCGAGCCTCGACGCACCGCCCGACCGGCAGCAGACGGCCACGTTCCCGCAGATCTGGAGAGCGCACGAGTGCGCCAGCGTGCTTGCTGCACTGGACCGCGTCACCGAAGCGCACGGCTGGTGCACGCAGCGACACGCCGCGCACCCGACCACGGACCTGCCGGCCTACCGCGTCGTGTCGATCGACGCGTGGGTGCGCGGGTCGCTCGCGACGCGGCTCTTCCCGCTGCTCCACGCGCAGTACGCGATCCCCGTCACAACCCACCAGTTGGCGTTCCGTGAGCTCTTCTACGTCAAGTACGAAGCGCGCGTGGGCGAGCGCGCAGAGCTCGGCGTGCACTGCGACGGCTCGATCCTGAGCTTCAACGTGCTGCTGAACCCTGCAAGCGAGTTCACAGGCGGTGGCACGTTCTTCGAAGCTACTGGCGAGACGATCCACATTGCCCAGGGCGACGCAGTCGCGCACAGTGGGAAAGTGCGGCACGCAGGCGCGCCTGTGGTCTCCGGCCGCCGGCTCGTGCTCGTTGGCTTCCTCGACATTGTCGACCGCGTCTTTGAGCGCACGAATGGAGAAGAGTGGGAGTGAACGGACGGAGGCTTCGGCTCCGGCTTCGGCTTAGAACTTTTGGAACTGGATGCCCTCGATCGGTCGGTCGCCCTCGAGCACGTACAGCTGCTGGCACCAGAAGCGCTCGTCGTAGACAGTGTCATCGAGCGCAGTCTGGATCGAGAGCGTCGCCTTTGCCTACAGTAATAGAGAGAATGTGCGGTGTACAGTGATGTGAGGGAACGAACGCACTGTCGCTTGTGTGTGTGTGTTGTGAGGAAGGGATGGGTGTGGAGGGCGAGGGCGCACCCGTTCGAGCTCGAAGAAGAGCAGGCGGTCTTCCCAGATCTTGTCGTACGTGTTCCCGAGCATCTACAGTACGGAAGCGAGCACCCGTCGCTTGAGTGTGAGAGCCGACAGGAGGGAGAACAGTGGACGCAATCAATCGAGAACGCGTGCAAGAGAGACGACGTACGGCGATGAGCAGGTTGAGCAGCATGATCGTGCCGACGATGACGTAGAGGATGAAGAACGTGATGGCGATCGGACCGCCTTCGTAGATCGCGTCCCAGTCCCACTCGCCGAGACTGATCTTGAGCACAATCAGGATCGCGTCAAAGTACGACAGGCACCCGTCGATCTACTCGGTCGTCACGCAGCGAACAAACGAACGAACGAACGAACGTGAGCCGACAACGACACTTGTGGCCAGCGATAGACCCGAGTGCACTGTTCGCGCTACAGTACGCACCTGGAGAATGAAGAACGCGAACGCAAAGCCAAAGAGGAAGAGCCCGAAGACGAGCAGGAAGAGCGCAATGTCTTTGAACATCTGCACAACGACAGTCACAGCATACTCTCTGGTGTTAGGTACCCAGTACTAGGACGGATCCATGACCAGCGTGTATGGCGTCTTGTACCTTGAAGATCATGCGCACGAACGGACCGAGCGTGAGGTTCCCGCGCGCGAAGCGGATCCAGCGGATGAAGACCTGCGGTCCGACGATGCTCATGAGCGTCGTGCGGAGATTGTACCGGCGCCAAGCGGACGTGCGGTAGAGCGCAGTCTGGAACACCACGAGCTCAAAGTCCGGCTCGGTCGCAACTAGATGCAGTGAACAGCGCACGTGAGCACTAGCAAGCACCACTCCGTATACTCACGTGGGACGTCATCAAAGCCCTCGAACGATGCACGCACAGCTGGGGTCGATCATCCCGCGGACTTCCGTGGCCAGGAGCATCCACACGCACGCAATGTGCACCAAGTCGAACCAGTTCCAGCCGTCGCGGAAGTACGCGCGCACACTGCCGACTTCGCGGTACAAGCGGACCTGGCGGCGATAGCCAAGCATAGAAACCCACACAAGTTGGATCCGATCCGATTCGCAGCCTACACTTGGCTCTGGGAAGAACGACTGACCTACCTCGTCGTACGTGTAGAACGCGTTGATGACCGAGTAGACAACTCGTGCGGCGTCACGGAGGTACTCGGTCAAAAACACGTGCGTTGTAAACGCAGAGCTCCGGTACCCGCCGATTGGCATCCCCACGAACGTGTCGCCGACGTGCAAGTAGCTGGCGCCAAGGAGAGCAGCAGCCCACCCCATGTCAGCCATTCGATGCTCCACACGCCACACCTAGAGAGTAGAGGGAGACACACGCACGTGGCGACGAAGACTGCGATGAAGTAGACCGAGTAGAGATGGAACTCGGAGCGGAACGTCTGGCTCGCGAACGAGTGCCACCTGCGATGTTGATGAGCACACGACGTTTGATGAGAGAGAGAGCGAGAGCGAGAGAGAGGCCAGACGGAAGCGAACGGTACTTGTGGTCGAGCAGTTGCTTCGTCCACGGGTGCTCCATGAGCTCCTTGTTCTCCGTCTAAAAGAGAGAAGAGAGGCGTGACAGCTGAGGCAACGAACCGCGCCACCCACCACTTGTCTTCTCACCCTCCCCATCGTCACCCTCGACGCACCTCCACCACCAGCTCGAGCGTCGGGCTCCAGCCGCCACGAAACTCCGAGTGGTCGTACACGTACTCGTACAGAATCCCCTTCGGCTCGCAGATGATGCTGTTCTTGTGCGCCGAGTCGCTCTCGGCGGCATCAAACACGTGCTGGACACTGAGAGCGTTGCGCACGCGGCGGAGCGTCTTGTACACCTTCTTGATCCCGCGCCACGTCGCGTTCAAGAGCCACACTTGGGCTTCGCGTCGGCGCTGCTTCCGGCGCTGGACGATCCGTGCGTTAGGTACGCGCGCACCTTTCATGAGCAAGAGAAGCGCGTTGTGCTTCTCACGCGCACTTCGCAGGCGACTGTCGACAACCCAGCGCTGATGGAACGCGCGCACGCGGTCAGCCATGCTACAGCGGAAGAGCGGTGTGCGGAACGAGTCCATTGCAACGACTGCGACTGCGGGTAGGTTCTGGATGAGCAAGTGGAAGAGCTTGCCGCGGTCGTGGCTCGCGCGCGACTTGGCCATCTCGGACGCTGCGACATGGTCGCTCACGAGCAGGACGCAGAGTACGTTCGGTTTGATGAGCGAACTCCCAGGCGCTGTGCGGAAGAACACGACGTCGCGCGGACTGCGGTCGCGAAAGAGCGGTGACGACTGCAGCGACTCGACGCGTGTGAACATGCCGTCGTCTGGGGAGCTGGACGGGGGCCGCGGGTTTGCATGGCCTGCGAGCGGGATCTCGGGCGAGATGACGGCCTTCGTGTGTGTTGATGCGGACGCGAACCAGCGCAGCCACGAAGGGCCTCCACTGCGAGTCGTCCGCGGCCCAGCGGCGCCGGCGCTGGCTGCCGACCGAGGCTGGAGGATCGGCATGACCTTGCACACTGCGCTGCTTGGCGGCGCGTCGACGAACGTGCCAAAGATCGTGACGTTGTTCAGCAGTGTGAGTCCCACGTAGCGGCAGATGCGGACGTCGGCCTTGTGGCGTACAAGGTACAAGCACACGTCCTGGTGCGAGCTCGAGATCGCAAAGTGCAGCCTACAACCAACGAACCACCCGAGCGAGGAGTGAGGAGTGAGGGTAGCAGAGCACATTCCGTTGCTGTCAGTCGACGTGTGGACACACAGCACGTACGGCGTCTCGCCCGACTTGTTCTGCGCGTTAATGTGCGCGCCGTTGGCCAGGAGGAGCTGGCAGAGCGAGAGGTACCCGCCTTCGGCGGCGTAATGAAGTGGCGTGTTCCCGGACGCGTCGGTGCAGAGCACGAGCGGGTGGCCGCAGATGCGGACGAGATCCGGCAGCGTCACAGCGTCGTCGTGGAGCTTGTCGAGTTCCTCGGAGAAGTACGCGAACGACACGCCGATCTGACTCACGACGTCGCGTAGGTCCGAGTGCGACTCGCTCACGAGCGCTTTCACACGGCGCAGCTGCAGCAATAGCTCGAGCAGTCGGTGGAGGAGCTGGATACTGTAGCTCTGGTGCGGCGACTCCATTGGGTGCGTGTCCCAGTGCGTGATGAGCTCCCGCGTGAGCTCCAAGTACCCGCGCTGGGCCACGACGTGCATCACAGTGTACCTGCCATCCATTGATCCATCAAGACGTCAGTGGAGACTGTATCGCGGACCGTATGATTGCCAGGCGAGACCTCCGGACGCACGCACTGAGCGATGCCGTGGGGCTGCAAGAGATCGATGCCGGCGTTGGTCGAACTGCGGAGGATCTGTAGGATCTTGGGCAGGTTCGGACCGGCGAGCTGGAGGATCCCGTCCTCAGTCGACACGGCCGGTCCGCTTGCAAGCGGACAGCACTTGCAGCACTCTTCAAAGAGCTTCTTGCTCTGGGCGTAGAGGTACTTGGGCAGACGGTTCGACGCTAGGAGCTGGGCCAAGTACAGCCGGTGCATGGCGCGATTCACTCTCGCAGCAGCCCAGCCCTCGGGTCGTGGGGACATCTTGGACCCACCATGCTGGAGCAGAAACTTCTTGAGGTACGTCAGTTTCCCGGTGTGTACGTCCGGCTTCGTGATGCGTTTGTGGTTGTCGGGATTGTTGCTGTTGTTGTGGGTATCGGTGGTGGTGGAAGTGCGGTGGTTATTGCGGTTGATGGTGTGGTTTTGCGCTGCAAAGAGGTCTTTTGTTCGTGCGTTTTGCTTGAGTATCACGTGTGGCTGTCGTCGCCGTGCAGCTGTAATGATCACGACTTTGTGCTGGGTCTTCTTCTGCTCGCGTCGCTCCTAGCCGTACGAAAGACAGGCGATATGGTGTAAGAGTAAGATAGTTGACACAGCCACAGAATGGAGAAGGATGCTCGCACTCGGTATGCCAGCTTATACGCCTCGAGAAGCGCCGTGCGGTGGTCGAGCGCATGCGTCCGAGCGATGGTCTCATCTTCGTCCACTTCACTCGGCATCACGACGTTTTGGCATCACAAAAACAATTGAAATTGGGATAAAATACCGATACAGTACCGGTACAGTATTATTTTAGACAGTCGCTTCGAAAGCGAAACTCAAGTCGCCATCAGCTCAATCAGAAGACATGGAGAGCAGCGAGGATGGCGCGCCACAGACGCAGGATCGGCGCTTCTTCTCGTTCCCGTTCGAGCCGTACGACATCCAGCTGCAGTTCATGCAGCAGCTGTACGCCACACTTGATAGTCAGCACGTGGGCATCTTCGAGAGCCCCACCGGCACTGTACGTCGCGCTCATCGGCTCACAACTCCATTCTCGCCTCTCATTCTCTATTGCATCGGTCGCCACTCGTGTGTGTGGCGTACGTAGGGCAAGTCTGTGAGCCTCATCTGCGGCGCACTCGCGTGGCTCAGCGCGCACACGGACGAGCTCGGGCTGCTGCGCTCGCACGGCGACTCTGCGTCGTCATCATCTGCCGCTCCTACAGGAGCTACTTCAGACCAGCTGAGCTCCAGCGAGCCCAGTTGGCTCGCAGACTTTGATACCGCTCGAATGCAGCGTGCAGAGCAGCAGCAGCAAGCGCTCGTACGCGATGCGCTTCGTGGGGTCGAGAGCGTGCGAGCCGAACAGAGTGAAGACGCCCAGAAGCGACGCGGTCTTGGTGTCGCAACCGGCTCGCGTCCAGAGCCAACGAAACGGCGACGGCCGCTCCCAACTGCACGAAACGCGGCTGCGTCGTCGTCCAACACAGCCCGGGACGGCGAAGACGAGCACCTCGTGGATGCGTACGACAGTGACCGCGTCACAGCGACCGGCGACAGCAGCGACGACAGCGACAGCGCTCGTCCCAGTCGCTCTGGGCTGCCGCAGACCAGCCGACACGCTGGCAACGTTCTTGACGACCGGCCGCAGTACAACGTCGTCAAGATCATCTACTGCAGCCGCACGCACTCGCAGATCGCGCAGTTTGTGCGCGAGATCCGCCGCACGGCGTTCGGCGACCGCCTCCGAGTCGTGACACTCGGGTCCCGGAAGAACCTGTGCACGAACCCGACCGTCGCTGGGCTTCGCTCGGACGCACACATGACTGACAAGTGCTTGGACATGCTCCAGGGCAAGACGACCAAGACAAAGAAGAAGACAAAGACGCCCGCCAAGTGCCCGTTCTACGACAAAGAGCGGCTCGGGTACTACCGCGACCACGCGCTCGCGGCCGTGCGTGACATTGAAGACCTCCACACGCTCGGCACGGACTTGTCGACTTGCTCGTACTATGGGACGCGTGAGAGTGTCCCGCTCGCTCAGGTCGTCGCACTGCCGTACGGGATGCTCTTGAGCAAAGACACGCGTGAAGCCCTCGGGCTGGAGCTTGATGGCAACATTGTCGTGTTTGACGAAGCGCACAACATTGTCGAGGCTGTAAACAGCACGTACACGGTCGAAGTCTCGAGCAAGCAGCTCGTCGTGGCGCGCCGGAGTCTCTGGGCATACTTCAAGAAGTACGAGAAGCGCTTCCAGGGCAAGAACGCGTTCTACATCAAACAGCTCTTGGCGATCTTGGAGCTGCTCACGAAGTTTCTGCGGCTGCTCAACAAGGCTCCTTCTGGCCCTCCAGCAGCGACGCCAGCTAGAGACGACGACGACGACGCCAGTAGCCGCGGTACCGCTCAGATGATGCGCATCAACGACTTCCTCTTCAGCGCCAAGGTGGACCACTTTAACCTGTTCAAGATCCTCGTGTACCTGAACGAGAGCGGGCTGGCAAAGAAGCTGCTCGGCTTCCTAGACGCCGAGAGCGCAGCAGCACCGGCGCTGCCGTCCACGACAGCGTTGCATGGGCAGACCAATGCATCCTGGACTGACGACGAGCTGGTGGAGAGTCGTCACGTGTCTCCACTACGCGCTGTCGAGGCGCTGCTGAAGGCGCTCACGAGCGCTGGTGGCGACGGGCGTGTCTTAGCGCAGCCGCCGAACGTACGTCTCGAGTGTGGTCGATCGTGGCGTACGAGTGGGGTTGTCTGACGACAATGGGGTTTGTGTGCTGTGCTCAACAGGCGACCAAAGGAGTCGACGGTGCGATCAAGTTCCTCCAGATGAACCCGGCCGTGCACTTTGAAGAGATTGTCGCGAAGGCACGCAGCGTCATCCTCGCAGGCGGCACGATGCAGCCAGTGCGTTGAGTCGTTGACTGCCTGTCTGCCTGATGTGTGTGTGTGTGATTGCGTTCTCTCTCCTGACGTCTCGTCTGTTGTATGACGTGTGATGGCACTCGTGTCGCTCGCATTGTCGTCGTCGCCATAGGTCGCACAAGTGATCGACCAGCTCTTCCCGTTTGTACCACGCACGCAGATCAACCTGTTCTCCTGTGGCCACGTCATCCCGCCCCAGAACCTTGTCGGCTTCAGTCTCTCGTCTGGTCCGTCCCAGAAGCACCTCGAGTTCACGTTTGCCCGCCGGAGCGACACGGACGCACTCGATGAGCTCGGTCGCGTCGTGCTCAACCTCGCACGCATTGTCCCAGGTGGCATTGTCGTCTTCTTCCCGTCGTATCGTTTCGAAGAGACTGTCGTGCAGCGGTGGCAAGCAACCGCGCAGTTCCGTGAGATCGATGCGAGGAAGACTGTGTTTCGCGAGCCCAAGCAGTCGGAAGAGCTCGCGAGTGTGCTCGCCCAGTACTCGGCTGCGTGTCGACCGTCGTCGTCGCACACGCGTACGAGCGACAGTGGCGGCGTGGCGTACGAACACACCGCGAGCACGCGAGGCGGCGCTGTGCTGCTGAGTGTCGTGGGCGGCAAAATGTCGGAAGGCATCAACTTTAGCGACGAGCTCGCTCGGTGCATCGTCATGGTCGGGCTCCCGTACCCGAACGCGCGCGACACGGAGCTCGTGGAGAAGATGGCGTTCCTCGACAAGCGCAATCCTGGCGCTGGCCGGCGGTACTACGAGAGTCTGTGCATGAAAGCCGTGAACCAGTCGATCGGTGTGTCATCTGCTCTGCTAGGAAGAGGAGACGCAGTCCATTACTTCGGCACTCCCGAGTCGCTAACTCTGTCGTGTGTCGCGCAGGCCGGTCGATTCGCCACCAGAAAGACTACGCGAGCATCGTGCTTGTTGACCACCGGTACGCGAGCCCGGCGGTGCGCAAACGACTGCCGGAATGGATCCAAGAGCGCGTGCAGCCACCGACAGCGTCGTTCGGACACGTGTACGCGCAGCTCGTGCAGTTCTATCGTGCCAAGGAGAAGGCGGCGCTCACTGACCCTTGACGCCGCCAGCCAGGCGTCCCGAGAGCCTCCTCTCCCACCTATGATTCAACACTGTCCTCCCAAGCAACTAGCTGTGATCTACGCGCACACGCGTTTCCAATGCTAGTCCCGCATCTTCCTGTACTCGGCCGTCACGACCTGCTTGGCAATGCCGAGGACGCGGCCTGCGAGCTCTTCGTCCTCGTACGCCCACTCCATGTGGACTTCCCACTCGGGCGAGACAGACACACCGATCGAACGGATCTTGAGCCACCGGTTGCCAGTCTCTTCGATCGGCGTGTCGAGCAGCCAGCGTGCGAGTCCCGACCGCAGAGCAGCGAGCAGGTCAGCGACATTCGCTTGCGGCTGCGCTTCCGGTTCGTCGCTGTCGTCGGCCGACTCGGCCGGACCCGAGAGCAGGAACGCGAGTGCTGACGACGGTGCACGTGCGCTCTTGGTCTTTACGCGCGTCGACGGCTCGGGCACTTTCTTCCACGAGAAGGCAAAGCTGAGCGCGTGGCGCTTCTTCTTGAGCCGCCGGGCGCCGTTCCCGGCAGTCACAAGCACGAGCTTGCGCTTGTTCTCGGCAATGAGCATCCCGTGCACGTCGAACGGGTTGTTGAACATGGACTTGTGGATCTTAAGCGGGATCTCCCGCGCGCTCTCGACAACCGTGACGCCGTCGTGGGCGATCGCAACGCACGTGACAGCCGCCGTCGTCGTACTGTCGGCACCGGTCGCGAACTGGAGACGGCGGAGGACGTGGGTGCGGACAAACGCGAGGTCCTCGGGGACAGCGGCGTCCAGCAGCACGTGACGTGGAGCGACGCGAGCAACGAGCTCGACAATGCTCTTCGCGTCCACTTCGTCGCCGCACGGGAAGTAGTGGACGCCGCACGCGACCGAGACGCCGAGCCGCTTCGCGGCAACTTTCCGCTGCGGGTCTGCGTACAGCGAGTAGTTGACACTCCCAGGCGTGCAGTTCTCCGAGAGCACAATGAGGTTCTTGGGGTCCGACGCGACTGCTTTGATCGCACGGAGCGAATCGCCGTGTGCGCCACTCGCAGGCGCGGTGAAGAGCACGAACGGCCCTGGCGCTTGGAGCCGTTTCCAGTCAAAGCCGACGACAGCGGGGTGCTGCTTGGGGTTCGCTTCTCGGTGCGCCAAGAGCGCTGTGAACTCGTCCGTGAACGTCCGCGCGATCAACGGTGCGAATCGGCCAGGAAACTGCATCCCCGGCTCGTCAGTGACGCAGATCGGACACGTGAGCTCGAGCTTGCGCCAGTAGTCGAGGAGGATCGTGAGGAGCTCGTGGAAGAACCCGAGCCGGTTCACCGGGACGACGACTTTCCCGCCCGCGCGCACGCACTCGTGCACGACGCGGACGAGTTCGCGCTCCATCGACGTCTTTGTCTCGGACACTGTGACAGCGAACGCACTCCGTGTGATGAGCACGTGGGGCTCGAGCCGCGGCAGCTGCGCAGGGAGCAGCACCCGCGTGCCGCTCCCGTTAAAGTCCAGTGCGTACACGAGCGTGGTCGCGCCGAGCTCAATGTAGAACACGCAGCCGCCTGCGGTGTGGCCGGCGTGGAACGCCGTGACCTTGACGTGCTCGTTCACTGTCGTGCACGCTTTAAGTGCGACTGGTGACGTCTTGCGGAACGCTGCAAAGATGTCGGCCTCGTCAAAGAGCGGGACGCCGTCCATCCCGCTCGCCCTGTACAAAGGTGTAAGCCAGTCTGTAGTCTCACGCGTACATTCCATGCACGCACGCACCAGTGCTCAGCAAGGCGGTGGGGCGCGAGCGCGCGGGTGCCGTGTGTGAGCAGTACGGGGGCGCTCAGCGCGCATTTCTCGGTCAGAAATGGCAGCAAGAAGCTGGCCGCTGGCCGTGCGTCGGTCACGAGCACAACGGCCAGCGTCGCATCGCTTGCGACTGTGCGCAGTGCGTGTGCGTACGCGTTTTCGCCGTCGTCGACGCTTTCGGAGCCGCTGCCGTCGTCTGCTGAAAGCGCCGTTGCCGCCCCCGCTGCTTTGTCTGATGGTGCTGGGCGCGCTTCTCCACAGCCCAGCAAAAGCGCCGACCCAGTCACAGCGTCTCGCAGCAGGAATGCGGCGCCACCGCCAAGTCGCTCGAGCGTCAAGGAGCTCATCCTTGCTGGGCTCGACAGCGATTTTGGCAACACTGTACAGTGAGGTTTATTCTAATTTAGTTACTACATCTGTAATATCTTTCAAATCAGTAGAAAAACTTTCAAGTTTGGAAGCCAAAACGCGATTAGTAACTGATTTGTTAGTGATGACATGACAAGTTTTAGTAACGAATTAGAATAAACCTCCTTTTTAGCTCCCTATTGATTACTGAGTTGCAACTTGCAAGTGCGTTATT
>JAASGD010000707.1:0-17546 GCA_023334115.1 Globisporangium megalacanthum | reverse complement strand
TGTAAAATGTAAAAGGGTCCAAGTAGAAATAAAGAATTGCCATTTACAAAATTATTCAAGAAGATATAAAATATATACAAACCACTGTACACGATTTTTATTAATGTATTATACAATCTACTGTATACAATTTGTTTGAATACCTAAAACATAAAATGGCCCAAATAGAAATATGATATTTATATTTACAACAGTAGTCAAGAAGTACTAAAATATTATGCAAACTACTGTATACAATTTTTTGAAAAGACAAACGACCAGTGACCTTCACTCTCGACTTTCATTCCCGACGATTTTCGGTTTGACACGCTATTGCTAACTATCAGCTTACCGCTGAGAGAAGTCGTGTCGACCGTTTGTTGCGATTGGCTTACCTAGCCCTGTGCATTTGGAATAGAAACTCTAAATGTCTGTTCTCGTGCAATTCGCGTTTATCTTTGAGTTTATATTGAAAAGTTTTTTTCGAGCCACATGTGTTACGTAACACATGTGATTTTTTTAACATGTTCATGGGAACAGCATCGGTAGATGGGGTTTTTAACCTCATCTACCTATGTTGTACCGAAGAGATTTTATCACTTTTTAAATGTGAAAAAAATCTTTGTATGGGGCTTCGCCTCCTTGACTCAGAGACTGAGTGTTAAAAATCCAGTAAATTGTACTACGGTACAGTTCCTTTTTGAAACAAATCAAAAATAGTTTTACTAGTATTTTATCGGTACCCCACTGTACTACCGGTATCACATCATTTTCGAAGAATGTTATTTTGCGACACTTTACTAAATTGGTGTCCTGTTCTTATTTATACTGTAACAATTTATGTTCCCCTGTCAAGACACCACTGCCTGCTCGCTCAACAGCTCGCCGACTTCGCGTCATGGTTCGCGATGTTCCCCTTATAACATTGATAATCAAAGAGCTGGCTGAAGTTGCTTCGCCAAAGCCAATGCGATCGACTCGAGAAGTCAAAGTCTGCTTTTGTAGGTTCAGTTGTGCAACACTTTATCGTCCATCCTTGAGTTCATCTTTGTTTTTGTATGCTAAGTAGAGACACGCCTTCCCCTTCAAAGTTGCACTTTCTGCCAATGCTTGGCGATCTTCCAGCATACTTTATCCAAGTCAATTCATCCGTTTCTTAGCAGACTGGAACAATGTATGGGTTCAGGTCGGTGCACTCTCAAAGTCCAAGCTGAAAGGGCTGAAGTGAGGCACTCCGCAATTCGACACCAGCCGCTCACTGGAATTTCAGAGAAAGACAGTGACCACCACCACCCACGATGCTCGCGATGGACACCACCTCTCGCAACGGCGCCGCGTCCCCGCTGCCAAACTCAGCACTGCGCGCGTCCTTCTCCCGCCGCGCGTCAATGCCGTCAGTCACGTCGGCCGCGCGGACCGGGGCCCTCGAGGCGGCCGGTGTCGACCCGCGCATCCTCAAGAAGCTCTCGGCGTCCGTGTCGTCGCACTGCGTCGGACCACGTAGAAGCCTGTCGTACGTCGTGTCGGTTGAGACGCTCGTGCCAGGCCGCCGCGCCTTCCAAGAGGAGCGCGAGGCGTGTCGCCTCGTGACGCGGTCAGCGGACGACTTTGCACGTTTCCGCAAGTCGCTGCTCACACGCGTGGGCGGCCTCAAGTTCGACGCGTCGGCCGCGCTGCTGCTTGCGATGGGGCGCGGCAGCGGCCGCTGCCACTGCGAGGGCCACGGCAAGGGCTGTGGGTTCGACGCGACGGGCTCGCTGCTCGAGCGCCTGCGGTTCTCGCGCACGCCGTTCCTCGGCTTAGCGACGACAGAGGAGGATTTGACAAAGCGTCAGCTCGAGATGAACAACTTTCTGCGCGTCGTCTTCGCGGTGCTGCACCGCATGCAGCCGAGCGCGTGGCGCAGCGAGTGCCTCTTTCTGCGGGACGTGCTGGCGTTCCTCGAGGTCGAAGAAGGCTTCTTTGAACAGGTCGAAGAGGTGCTCAAACACAAGAACCGGCAGCTCGGCCTCGAGGGCTGGAGGGCGCACTCGCGCGACACGTTCGGCTCGGGCATCCAGCTGTAGCTGTAGGCGTGAAGAAGAAGCCGCCACGCTTCAGCAAGCAGGTCCCATCTCTCCCCGTAGTTGGCAGCCGCTTCACACGGTCGAAGTGTGATGCGTCTGCCTCTCCCCCACCACACTCATCATTAGGAATAGCCCCCCTCCCCAATCTCTTAACTTATTACATCGCCATCACCATCACTCCATCTCATTATGCTGTCTTTCAGTACGCGTTCTTTTTCAGCACACCATGTACTGTACCAGTCGCGTTGCGACTTCTGCTTGGTGGCCAGACCGGCCCACATGAAGCCACGTGATCGTACAGTACTCAGAGTAACAGTTATTCTCTTCCGCTCGCGTGTCAAACGGGCACGTTGAAGTTTCGAGTGTGGACGATGGTCCACGACCACTCTTCACTGTGAGCTGTCATCAGACATGACGGACTCACTGGCCTAGAGCGATCAGAATGATGGCGGGAACGCGACCTCGCGCAGCAGCGCCATCGGCCCCTGCGCCTCGAAGAACGCGCGCTGGGCCGCGTTGCGTACGAAGAAGGAGCCGATGAAGCCAATGGAGTTCACTTCGATGCCCTCGAAGCGCTGGCGCCGGCGAGGGACCACGAACACGAACGACTGCGTGAGCAACAGGTTGTAGGCGACAGGGAGGAGCGAGTGGGCGTGCGCAGCGTCGCTCTCGTCGACTGAGTACTCGCGTGCGTTCATCTGCTGCATCACGGTGCTGTAGATCGCCAGCAGTTGGTCTGCGGACAGTACCGGCATTAGTACAGTGGATCCCCCTCCTATAAGGCCAGTACCCAACATCGTTTTGTTACGTGGTACACATGAGACGCACCTGCCGCGACGTCGCTCTCCGTTTCGGCCCCGATGTCGATCCGGTGTAGAAAGTGCAGGAATGGCAGCTCTGGCAGCTGCACGACGCGGTCCATTGGGTGGCTCCGCAGGCGCTCGGCAATGAAGTGGAGCAGCGGCGGCTGCGGACGTGGAGCAGTCAGTGAAGAAGCAACCGCGTGAGACAGACGCCTGGACGATCCGATCCGATCCGGATTCGTCAGTCGTGGACGTTCACGTACAGTACCATGCCAAGTCCAGTGAAGGCCTCCAACGACGGGTACGACATGAGCTGCATGTGTTTGTGCGGCTGGCTAGCGAGTCGCCACGCGTGCGTCAGCCACACAAGCGCCACATAAGTGGGTTCTCTCTCTCGACGCACCTAGCGCCGCTCGCGTAGCCGCAATTAAAGAACGCGAAGGCGTCGAGCGCGCGCATGGCCGTCCACATGGCGCGCCAGTCCGCTCGGCTCAGCGGCGTCTCCTGCGCCTCGTACTCGATCGTCGGGAGCACGACCTGAGAATCGTAGGCGAGTGGGTGAGACGGACGATCTTGTCCTCTAGAGTGCGACTCCCTCCTCCGGACCGAACACACACGCACGCACATGCTCGTCCACGACGTTAAACTTGTTGAGCACGACGTTGTGCGTGCCGTGCAGCTCGGTGATAAAGAGCTCGCGCTCCAAGTGCTCGCGCGCAAACGGGTCACGGAACGAGGGCGGCTTGGGCGTGTCCTCAGCAGCCACCAGAGGCTTGGGCACCGCGTTCTGCGCTTCGAAGAGCAGAAAGCGCACGCCCGAGTCTGGTGCGGGCGGCAGCAGCTCCACGCCTGCTGTGATCTTCTTTAGCGCGCCGCTCTGCGTCGCTCGCTGTGCCGCCTCAACCACGGCCCTGCGCATGGTGGTCAAGTGCGTAATCGAAACTCGCTTTTTGCCACGAGTTACTGCAAATCACTGTTATTTCTGTCTATTTCGCTGCGTTTAATCGCTAATTCGCGCCTTGGGCTTCGTTGGATGTCAGGTCGTCGCAGTTCACGACTTTGTCACAAAGAAGAAAGGAGCGGATGGCGGCGGCGCTCATGGTGGCGGCGAGCAGCGCTCGGAACGCGGCAAAAGGCCCGACGGAGCCCCTGGCGCGCAAGCGCCGCGTGCGTGCAGAGGCGCCTGCGGCTGAAGCCGACGCCGAGATGAGCAAGAAGCAGCGCGTGGAGGCGGTCGCAGCTGTCGCGAAGGACGTGATGATCAACCTGCTCACAACGACGCTGAGCTACGACGTTCCAGACGCCGACTACGAGCGGCTCGTCGCGCTCTCGCAGGCACACCCGAAATTCGACAAGCTCTTCGACTTCCCATTCGACGCCGCGGCCGGCTGGGTGCGCCCGCGCGCCAAGAAGCGATCGACGACGCTCCGCGTGGTGGCGCTCGACTGTGAAATGTGCGTCACCGCGGCGCTTGGCAACAGCACGGAGCGCATCTCGAACGCGCTCTGCCGCGTCTCTGCCGTCGATGGCGACGACATGATCCGCAACATCGTCTCGGACTACATTGTCCACCAGCCAGAGCCCGGGTACCGCATGGTGGACCCCAAGACCGACATCCACGGCATCACGCTCGAGATGATTGAGCAGTCCAAGATTACGCTCGCGAAAGCGCAGAAGCAGCTGCTCAAGTACATTAGCAGCGACACGATCATCGTGGGCCACTCGGTCCATGGCGACCTCGCGAGTCTCCGCATCGACCACCGCCGCGTGATCGACACGGCGCTCATCTACCAGCGCAAAGACGGCGACCCGATGCGCCGCACGCCAGGGCTCAAGTGCCTCACGAAGCACTTGCTCCAGTTTGAAATGCCGAACGGCCACGACAGTGCGATCGACGCCCAGGCGTCGATGCTCGCAGCCAAGCACGGGACACGCCACCCGGTCGGCAGCATCATCCCGTCCAGCCTCGAGCTGCATGGGCCACGGGACCCAGCCGAGTCAACGCGGTCGCGACCGCCGCGGGAGAAAGTGGCGACGCAGGGCGACATCCGGGCCGCACGGTCGAGCCGACTGCGTGTACACCGCATCCCCCGCGGCGTCTCGGAGAGCGACATTGAGCGTTTCTTTGCCGACAGCACCAAGGTCGTCGCGAGCGCCGTCGAGAAGATCACGTACCTCCCGAACCAGAACCGCGGGTCATGCAAAGTCACGTTCGCGTCGGGCGACCACGCTGCGCTCGCGTTCCGGACGCTCGCGCTCGCAGCGGACGGCGCCACGAAAGCCACGCTCGACGCGATTGGCCGCGAGCAGGTCACGATCGCTGTCACGACCGCCAAAGGCAAGGTCTTCAAGAACATTGCGCTTGGTGTGCTGTGAGCGCAGCCACAGTGAGGGAGAGAGAGAGCGCACGGCAGATGGCCCCGTGGCGTTCAGTGGTGCGGTTGGATAAATAGATGCGTGTCGTTCCTTCCTTCTCTTCTTCTCTATCTATCGTCAGAGCTCCGCTGTCGCTGGTTTCGTGGCGGCCTGGAGCCGGAGCTTCTTCTTCGCGGCTGCCGCGTGCTTGTAGAACTGCGCGTCCTTCTCGGCCGCGACACGGCGCTGCTCGTCAATAAACTGCTGGTCGTGTTGGAGCTTGAGCAGCTCGCGCTTCTCCTTCTCAATGAGCCAGTTCTGGAGCTTCGTCTGCTTCTCGATCGCCTTGCGTGAGAGCGCGAGCTCTTTCTCGACGTCCATCGCCCCGCCATGTGAGCTCCCAGCCGTCGCGGCGTCGCTCTTCCAGTCCGATCCGGATGCGTCCGAGAGCGACGACGCACGGCCGCGTACTCGGTACAGGAGGTCAGCAGCAGCTAGTGCGGCGTGGGGCCTCCCAGGCGCACTGAACGACCCTGGTGACCGGAGTATCGGAGCTGCAGAGATGCACGTGAGCGAGTGAGTTCACAGCAGCTCAGGTGGCGACAAAGAAGCGATGAATGAACAGACGTACGCGGTCTGGAGGGCTTCGCGATGGGGCCAGTGGACGCGCTGACGGCTTCGCTGCTACAGCTCTTCCCTGCATTCTGAAACACTCGGGCGTGGATGCTCTTGAGCTCGTCCTCTTCAATCTCGAAGCGGAAGAAGCGGTCGGAGGCGTCCTTGAGCTGTCGCAGTTGGCTCTCCAGTTGCTAGGCCAAGTCAACGGCAAGTAGTCCGGCGTCCACTGGTCAGAGCTCGCTCACACAGGTATACACACGAATGTGTCGCGGTCTCACCACCAACCTGCTTTGCGAGCACCGCGCCTGTGTCGAGACCGCCACTGGCGCTTCCTGTTGTGCTGTCAGCACTGCTGCCCCCTCGCTGCTCCTTTCGAAGCTGCTCGAGCTCACGCTGCTGCCTCTCGCTCTCGCGCTTTAGGTCCATGTTCTCACTCAGCGCTTTCACGAGGCGCGCACGCAGATGGCTGTCGTCGTGCTCCTCCAACTCGTTGTTGTTGTTGCTGATGGTGGTGGGGAGACCTCCTGGAGTCTCTTTCAGTAACCGAACGACGTCACGGAGCTGCTCAAGCTCGCTCTCGAGCCGTGCGACGTACGCCGGGTCGATCTCCCGCTGCTCGTTCACGCGGACAGTGACCATGACCTGCTTGGCGCGGTCTGCAAACTTGAGCGTCGAGATGGACTCGTCGAGGCAGTCGAGCGACGGAGAGAGTGTCGCGATGATCTTTGTCTTTGTGTTCCCGCCCAGACTGTCCTGCAGCAGCCGCGTGAGCTTCGAGTCCCGGTACGGCACGTGTCGCGCCTGCGAGCCAGAGGCGCCTGTGGCTGTCGCTTTGAACGACAACGACGCGATGCACCGCCCGAGGGTGTGGAGGCTCAGGTTGATGTTGGTCATCTCCGAGACGTGGTGGTGCTAACAACCACAGAACGAAGGGGACGTTGTCAGGAGGCTTTCATGCGAACCCCTCGCCTCGCTTGCCACGCACCTGCATGCTGGCGTCTGCGTTCCACTTCTCCGAGCCTGCGAGGTCGACGAGGTTGAACTTGGACTTGAGCACCGAGCCGTCGATCTTGCGCTGTTCGAGCAGCAACTGGAAGACGCTGTGGCTCCGGCTACTCACCTGGTTCATGTACGTCGACCGCACAGCACGATGCTGTTCACCACACTGTAGTAGCGTGAGGCAGTCGTTCACGCTCTGGACGGCGTACTCAGACAAGCCCTGGACGTAGATGCCGTCCTTCCGGTCCTCGTGGACCTCGAGCGGTGTCTGCATGGCGCTGTCTCGGAGGAGGTCGAAGATCTGCTCGTTGTAGATCTGCGCGAACGAGCAGTAGACGACCACCGACTGCTGCGCAGCCTCCTTGAGCACGACCGCTGCGAAGATGTCTTTGATCGCACGTGGGATGATGCCTGCCGAGCTCTTCTGCAGCCCTGGGCGGTACCGTGAGACGTCTGTCTCGGCGCCGAACATGGTGAACGACTTCCCACTGCCTGTTTGCCCATACGCAAAGAGCGTGGCGTTGAAGCCCTCAAGGAACGCGTGCGTGCACTCGGACACGCGCTCATACACGTGCTCCTGCGAGACTGCGTGGTCGAAGACAGCGTCGTAGCTGCACTTGATCGTGCTCTCAGCTGTACGGACCTCGATCGTCTGTTGGTACGCAAAACGGGAGGCGTAAGATTGGAAACGCAGAGTCTCGTGACGACATCAACGGTTGGCTCTTCGAGTTCAGTTCGTAAGTGTCGCTGTCACCTTGCCGTCCGTGGCGCGGATCGAATGGACACTAGCTGTGCGCTCTTGTGACGTCTCCCGATCGATCAGCGGGCGGATGCGGATGAACACCTGGATGCTCTCGGACACGCCATGGCGAGACGGGATGTGTGGCGGTGAACCTGCCGCTACGCTTGTACCCAGCGGCATCGCTATCTCAGGTGTCGCTGCTTTCTCGGGCATCCTCGTCGTCGTAGCAGCGTCTTGTCTCCCAGACTTGATCGTGTCGAGCGTTCGCACACGCGCTTTCGTCGTGAGATTCGTGGCTTTGCTGTCGTCACACCGGCTGCTTTTGCGAACGACACTACTGTCGTCACGCTGGATGAGGTTGCAAAAGTGTGTCACGCCCGGACTTTTCCACGAGTGTCCGCAGCGACACGCTACGGCAGACTCTGGTGCTGTTGACGCTGGACGAATGGGAGGGGGAATGGTGCACCAAACAGCGGCAGCAGCGACGGACCGCACCGACGAGGACGCAACAGACGAGCAGAGGCAGAAGTGAACAACCTCCGTGCTGTTCCGATGAACTCGGGACTATTTTTGCGAGTGCCCCGATATCAACACAAACGAAGTTCCAGTTCTGTAGACCGCTGTCTCCGAAGGAGTCTGCTACACCAGTACAGTACTCGGAAGGACAGATTCTATAATTCTCACTCAGATTGGCATCCTGAAAATCTCCCGACCAAGAGCAGACCAACCGACTCCTTCATAAGCAAAACTGAGCTTCAAACTTCATGTTGATGAACGCATCCCGGACCTGTACCCATTCGTTTATCGCTTCAACTCTTGATATCCCTTCGTTTCCACGAGAACACTTGAGGTAGAAGGACACTAAGGCCGACCAGGCACGCGACTGTGATGAAGAAGAGACCCGACCGCGGCGTGCGTCGTGGAAGTGCTGTCGGAATCGCGTCAGAAGTGTTGGGACTGGAACAGTCTCGAGGCTGGAAGTTCCAGCCTCGTTCGCCAGCTCACCGAACCAAATCGTCACACTCGTACTTTTGAGAGGTTGGTGCGGGATGACGAACGCTACAGTTGCCGTTGTAAGTAGGATTGCCTTGAAGCATCGGGAGGCGTCACATCGGTCGTCTGCAGGCACGAAGGGATTCACTTAAGAAGGTTCGACGCTTGATTAACTCAACTGTCAGTCCGAATCAATCCTGTGCGTATCAACTGTCGTTGACAAGTACTTCGTGTTGCTAACGGTGCTTCAGCCCTGACCACACTAGCGAGCCAAAGACTCATTCGGCAATTTCAAAGATTGATCGCAAACGACATCGAGACGACGAAGACGAACGAGGCCATGTCGACGGAAACGGCGGTGCAAGCGAAGTCGAACGACGTGTTTGGCAAGATCGCGTTCGGATTTGCTCTCTTTGCCCTTGGGGTAGTCGCTGCCCCATATGTCGCGCCGTTGGTGATCGCCGGCTGCGAAGCTATCGTGGCGAAGAGAACAGTGCTTGCTGTCGGCGCTGCCTTTGGAGCTGGTGTTGTCATTGGCGATGTGATCGCCACTGCGGGAAGCGAGAAAAAGGATGCGGAGACTCCTGAGGCAACGTGAACGAAGACGTGGTCTGTGGACCAAGCACTGGGGTGCTCGGAGGTCGCTCTCAGGCGACCTCACATCTTCTCTCTCTCTCTCACCGTGTTCCCGCTGATGCCACCAGACCTCCAGTACACACGAGCACACTGAGACTCGTGAGCGCTCCACCACCTTGGTCAGCGCACTCCGCAAACATCTGAATCTCACTTGTCTTTTGTCTTTGTCGTATCAAGTCTCCTCCCTCCTGCGCTCCAACCAAAGTGATCTTGGACACCGTTGTAAAGTGGCTAGCGGAGAGACGATAGGCGTCATGGACGAGTTGGGGAGTGATTGTGGTGGTAGCTTACCACTGGTTGGTCACTGTTGTCAATCGAACCGAGTGCTTCTTTCAGCACCATCCCTCACGGCCCTGAAGCGCAGTTGGTGGTGCAGTGTTACGCTCCTACGCGGCAGTTGAGAGCTCTCGAGGTCCCAACTGTTGCTTCCTTGTGACTGCTTCGAGAGCTGACGAGATCATGAACTCACTTCAGCTTTTGCACGAATCGCATCAACAACTCATTATGCTCGTGACGAAAGTCCTCGTTGGCGCCGTCGTTGGGATGGCCACTCTTGGGCTGGCACAGGTCGCGGTTTCCTTCGCTGTTCCGTCGGCAATGTCGACGTTCGGCACGGTCGTCAAAGGAGTCGGGACTTTCCACAGTCGGACCGGAGTTGCAGCGACACTCCAGCGGATCGGAGCGGCGCTAACGAGCGCAAAGGCAGCCATGGGTGCGACTGCCGTCGGAGCGACGGTAGCAGTCGCTGTGTGAAGACGCAGTGGTGAGGTGAATGGAAGAATGCAGCGGCCCCAAGCGCTCAAGAAAGCAGAGTATCAATGGAACAATGAAGCGCTCACAGCCGCAGGACGGAGAATGAAGTGACAATACCGTGACGATTCGTGCAGCTCCCAGTGTCAAGAGAGAGCGAGAACAGAAGAGCATCTTAAGCTTACGCAGTGTGGACGCACTCACAGTATATATATTGGCTTTCGTCATCGTCCACGTACGCATACGTACTCACCACCCTCTCGCACCTAAACTAGGAGCTCGCGTGCTCCTCGTCTGTCACACTCGCTCCATGTAATCGCGCGTGGTAGCGCTGACTGCCGGTCGTGCTGCTGAAAAAGCGCTCAACGAACCGGCGGCGCATCTCGGCTTCCCGCGCGAGCTCCGCCGCGGCTGCGGGGCTCGAGGCGGCGTGGAGCCGCCGCGCTTTGCGCTCCCGCTGGACGCGCTTGTAGAGCGCACCTTTCGACACGTCGGCAGCTGCGGCGACGCTCTCGGCCGGCTGCTCCGCGTCCAGCACGAGGAAGATTGCGAGCTGCGCGAGGAAGTCGCTGGAACGTGTGTACTTGCGGGTGGGGGCGTCTCCTGGCAGCTTCCGCTTCTTCTGTGCGCTGGTACTGGCGGTGGGTGATATAGAGCCGCTTACAGCTGCGCCTGGCGCCGCCGGGTGCGTCTCTGCGGCTGCGGCTGGCGGTGTAGGAAACGGAGAGGACGCTGTCGGTGGGGACGACGTCGATGGCGTGGCGAAGGTTGACATGCTTATTGGTTTGCTGCTCGTTCGAAAATGCCGAGATGTCAATTGTATCGAATAAATCGAATCGAGGATGTCACTATAGGAAGCTCCCATGTCACTCTCGCAAGACAGTGCCAGTAGAACTGGTTGGCTCGCATTTCACTCACGAACCGAAGCTGTCACAATGCCGCTTGACTGGGACGCGACCCTCGCGCTCGTGCGCTGGCAGAAAGCGCGTCGTGACGCAGCTGCCGATGCGCGTCTCGTGACCACAGGCCGAGCGCTATTGACGCCACCGTATACGTCGTTGGACGCGGCTGCGCGCGCGCTCAACGTGTCGTGGCTGCGTTTGACGAGCGAAGCAGCGCAGCTCGCCGTGCAGCTGCTCACACGCGTGCGCTACAGCGACAGCGACGACCACACCGCCACGCTACGACTGCTACGACTAGCGCTCGATGCGTTCGCGGCTCGTGGAGAAAGCGACGCGCTCGCGCTGCCCACAAACGCCAGTAACTTGCTGCTCAGCGCCGTCGCGGACGTGCTCGAGAAGCCGCGTGGAGGCGACAGGCGCGACGAGCTCGATGCGCTACTGGACATCAAGCGTGTGCTGCTCTACCTCTTTGGGATGCAGCGTGCGGACGACACTGCAGTGCCCTCGTTCCAGCTCTACAAGCCGCCAACGAACGTCTTCTCGGAGTTTATGCACCGCGTACTGACAGCTGCTGGGACGCGACTAGCCGGCGACAAACGCCACAGTTCTCGTCTACCAGACGCGGACGTTGAGCGGGAGTACATGGCGCTTGTGCACGCAGTCGTCGTCGTGTACCAGGAGCTCCAGCGGTCGCAGATGAACAAGCGCAAGGTCTTCCTCGCTGTCGCCAAGACGTCGCTCCGAGAGCTCCTTAACTACCGCCACATGCTCGTGCAGCTCGAGACACGGAGCATCCCCGACGTCGCGTCAGTCGTGCAGCTGCTCGACCGTGTCGTCGTTGACGCGCTCTTTGACGCCGAGCACATCCGTGACTTTGACGGCGCAATGGTTCACCAGCGCATCTGGCGCCAAGCCGACACTGGCGACACTGTCGTTGCTGCGACAACGAACGACAGCAGTGGAGGCTCCAAGAAGCGGCGCAAGAACGACAGCGTGTCGACGCTCGTGTCGTACCAGAAGAACCTCTTTGATGAGCTCCACGCGTTCCTGTCGGACCCAGTCGTCCCACTGAATCGCAAGCGCTCTGTCGGCGGCTTCCTCCAAGTTCTCGTCCGTGCGTTCGCTCTGCGCATCCGTGCAGCCGCGCACTCGAAGATCGAGGACACGAAGACGGACCTGAAGACGAGCAAGAAGCGTGCTGCGACTGTCATTGCGACAGCGTCGACGACGTACTCGCCGTTCAAGTTCTGGGCCGAGCTCTGCGCTGTGTCGTTCCTGGCGTTCAAGCAGCTCGTGGCGACAAGCGACGCCGACGACGCGCTCGCGCTGCTCGTCACGCTCTACCAGTCGCTCTTCCAAGCGCTGTGCGACGCCGACATTTACCGCGCCACGGAAGACACAGACGAACGCGAGCAGTTTGACGCGATGGAGACGATCCTCACCGCGTTCGTCACCCTCGTGCGCGAGAGCGTCCAGGGCGACGCGGCTCGTCTGCCGACGCCACTCGCACGCATGCAGGAGCAGTGTGAGGTCGCGTCCAGTGCAGTGCGGTGCTCGCCAAACCTCGTCAACAGCTCGATCGTGCCGCTCTTGGAGATCCTCGGCTGTCACGTGCTCGCTGCGTCCAAGGCGCAGCACTCGCGTCCGAGCCTCGACGCGGTCCTGGCTGCCGGCAGTGCGTGTCTCGTCGACTTGGTGCGCTCGTACGAGTCCATGCGGCTCCTCGACCGGTTCCTGCGTGCGTCGATGGCGACAGCGCCGACATCACAGGCGTCCGAGGGACTCTATGCACTCTTCTCGCACCCACGGACCGAGTCTGCACTGCGTCGTGCGTTCCTGACGCTCCCACCAGGGCAGTTGGAGGTGCTCTGGACGCTGCTCACAGACCAGCTGGCAGCAAAGCACGCGGCCAGCACCAGTATAAGTAGCGACGGTGGCAGCGACGGGGTCTTTGCTGTCGGACTCGTGCGCTCCGTGTTCCAGCTCTTCCTCCAGGAGGTTCACGTGACGCCGCAGAACAAGGCCAAGGTAGCGACATTGACCGCCACGACCCACGCGACACTGTTTGCACCGCTCGTGTCGCGGCTAACGGCCTCGACGTCGTCGCCGTCCAAGATGCTGTCGATCTCAGCCGCAGATCTTGAGCTCTTGGGGCTCTTTGGGGAGCTGCTCTCGTTCTACGATGTCGTCGCAGACGGTCGATCCGAGACGTTCGATGTCGTACTACGTGCGCTGAAGCAACGGAGCGTGACAAGCACAATGCGAGCACTGCTGGCGGTAACGCCGCCATCAAGCCGTCCAGCCCGCCAACTGGACTCGGGCGGAGCCATCAAGGTCTGCGTCTTCTGGCTGCGGAAGGCTGCGAGCGTCCGGTATGCGCCGTCGGACATTGTGAGCGTGCACGAGACGGACCTGCGCAGCATCGCACTGCTCGTCGTCGACCACGTGATTGAGCGCAAGTGCTGGGACGCGGTGGCCTTCTACTTGCCCGAGCTGCTCGATGTGGTGCCAGAGCCCAAGGCCGCGGAGCTCTTGAACGAGCTCGTGCGCGCCTATCTGAGCGAAGAGAGCAGCGCTGTCACAGACAGTCCAGCGACGCGGATCGTCCGTGAAGCCGCTTTCTACGAGATCCGGACGTTCCGAGCAGTGGCGCCGACAGTGCTCGCTGTACTTGTCGCAGAGGTTACAGGTGACACGTCTGGGCGTCGTCTTGAGAACGCGTACCGTGTCTTTGCGTTCCTGCAGAGCCTCCCAGAGGCGTACTTAGAGAGCTCGCGTTGTGGAGACCTGCTCGTGAACGCACTCGCACTGTACGAGGCTGTTGTTAGTGCGCAGGCTGCTGCGGATGGCAGTGAGCAGGCGACAGGCAGGCTGTTCACGGTGCTGCTCGCATGGCTCCAGACGCACTTCAAGCGGATCGCACTGGCGGCTGCCCCAGGGCTGTCGGACGTGCGGATGAAGGTGGATGCCGGTGCACGCTTCGTCTTCCTCCAAGCAGCCACACACGACACGGACAGTACGCTTCTGGGCGACATGCTGAGCTTCTACTTGGACGACACTGTCGGTGCCACCAAGTTTGTCGGGCAGCTGTTCACGAGCTTGGTGCTGCCGCACGCGACGCCGGCTGCGAACCTTGTGAGGAGCGCACTGGCGGTTGAAGCGCTCGCCGACTTGCGCCTCAGCAGCGACAAGGCGGCTGCTGCACGCAAGGTGACGCGCGAAGAGCGTGCGTTCATGGAAACGCTCGTGTCGCTCGTCCCACGCGCTGGTGCGCTGGACGATTCGACAGCGTTCGTCGTGCTCGGTGCGCTCGTCAAGTACCGAGCAGCAGTGGACCTGAAACAGCACACAAAGCCGGGAGGCGCCACCGAGCTGTCGCAACAGCTCGAACGCGTGCTCGCGAGCCACGTGGGAGCCGCACTGGCGAAAGCAATGAAAGTCGTGGTCAGCGACGTGCGGCCAGCCGAAGCGTGGCGGTTCTACACGAGCTTCTGCCAGCACTTCCCTGCGTTCCGACCGACCCTCACGCTCGAGACCTTCGGGTTTCTGCTTGCCGTTGCGCTGACGCTCGTCACCAAGACCGGCCTGACGGACGCGGAGCGTGCGCAAGCGGTGGCGGCGCTCCAGGCGATCGTGGCGAACGCGAGCAAGGACGAGTTCCGACTGCTGCTTGCGACCGTGGCGACAGAAGTGAGCGCGCCAGAGCGGAGTCGGGCAGTGAGTGCGCTGAAGGCGCTCAGTCTCGTGCTCCAGAGCGAGCGGAAGCTGAGTCCAGCGCGTCGTGAGGCGCTGAACCAGCAGAAGGACGCAGTCGTCGGCGCTCTGATGCACAACTTCAGTCGCTCGCTCGCGTCGCCAGCGACGACTGGACCGGACAGTGTTGAGCGGGCCGAGCTCTGTGTGTGGAACCTCCAGGTGTTTGTGCTGCTCTTCACGAAAGCCGAGCTCTTTGCGTGGAAGCCACACGAGCTGGCGCACGTCTTTGTCGGCTTCCAGCCGCTGCACGCGCTGTCAGCGCACTGGGGACGCCACAGCTTCACGGCCCTGCAGGTTCACAAGGTATGGATGCTGTCGTACACGCTGCTGCTGCGGCTCGTGCGGCACCACTTTGCGTCGCTCGTGAACGGCACGCCACACCTCGTCCAAGCCGCGAACGCGCTGCTCGAGCTGCTCGTTGTCGCGTCGAACGCGCGCAGCGACAGCGACAGCGACAGCGACAGCGACAGCGACCGTGACAGTGTCGGCCACGCGACGCTCTTTGCCGAGTGGGGCTCGAACCTCGCGCGGCTGTACGGCTACATGAAGGAGCACGACGCGCAGCTGCGCAAGCACGTCGTGTACCTCATGCTGTCGTACCTTGTCAGCGTAACGCGCGACAACCTGTCGGTCGAGCTCCAACAGAAGCTGCGGCCCGGCGTGTTCGCACTGCTCGACATTTGCTCGCTGTTTGAGAAGGAGCAGCTGTACGCCGCACTCGACTCGACCGGCAAGTCGCTGCTCAAGTCGCTCGACACGAGCTACAAGCTCACGCATCGGTACGCCGGCAAGGTGTAAGAGCTCTTGGGTTCGTTCGTTCGTTCATTAGCCCCTCGCTATCGCTCCCATCGGCTCTCGCCAGTGCGTTGGTTGTAGAAATACACACTCCCGGACACTGCGTCGTAGCACTCGAGCCACTCGCTCGCTCGTGGGTCGCTCTCTGCTACTGCTGTCGTTCTCCGTGGTGGGGTTACTGCTGGTGTTGCGTGGTGCAGCGTCCAGACCTGCGCTGCAGCACGTCGTCGAAGACCGTACGAGCCGACAGACGACGACGCAGACGACGGCCGGTCGCTGTAGTAGTCCGACGCTGCAGACACGACACTCATCGCCGGGTCGTCGTTGTCACTGATGCTCATGCGATTCGTCAATGACGAGGTCGAGAGGCTGCTGCTGGACCGAGGCCGACGGGCGGCTGGCGGCTGCTGACGGTGCCGACCAGCAGGCAAGTCGAACGAGAACGAGAGAGCTGACGACGACGACGACGCTGTCGAAGCCGGAGACGACGGCCGGCTTGACGAGTACCCTGACGACGACGAGGCGCTGGTTGACTTGCTCGACTTGGTGTGGAAGTGCTGGTGTGGCATGTGGTGGACTGTGGGCAGGTGAGCGCTTGGTCCAGTCGCTTTGAAGCTTGGCAACAAGACATCTTCGTCATTCTCGCTGTCACTGCTGATGAGAGCCGAGACGTCGCCGTCGTTGCCCTCGCTGCTGTGCAGAGACTGCGCCGATGAGCTTCGTGTGTGCACTGGCGCTCGTCGTGCCAACTCTGTCGACGCTAAGTGACTCGGGGTGGTGGTGTCCGTGGCGGTAGCTGGAGAAGCGGATGGCAAACTCGGACTTCGTGTGAGCGATGATTTGGTGTCGACCGGTTTTCGCAGTGTTGTCGAGCTCTTCTGCAGTGACCAGCAGCCATGCATACGTGAGTCAAGGGTAGTAAGTACAGAATAGCGAGGCACTTGCAGTTCTGCAGCCATGTCTGTCCCCACCTTCTTGACTGTTGGAGGACGTGTCGCGTTCTCTGCAGTTGCCGTTATGCTGCTCGGAGGTGGCGTCGAATGACTGCGACACAAGCCTCCAGCGTCGTCCTGCGTCTTATCAGCCTAGAGCACGCATAGACACGAGCGACAAACCCCATGAGTGAAAGCCTGGTAGCGGTGTCCCTGCGCGTATCGCGCTACCAGTGGCGATGCACACACATGTTGAAGGAAGAGCTTGAGCGCAATCAGAAGCAGCGCGCTGACGTGGATGATGCTCATGAAGAACGCCGAGCGGAGCATCGTCCAGTGCAGCGTGCCGCCCATCGGATTGATCGCCGACCCGCGCAGCCGCACGTTCAGCCGCGTGCCGACAGCGATGTAGAGCGACACGAAGCATGCGACATAGAGCGACGCGTGCGTGCGTATTCTCGCGTCGAAGCACGGCTTGTGCGAACTCGCGCTCGAGACGCCTCGACGAGCGACACAGCAGCACTCGCAGCCGCTGCACCACGACAGCTGTACTACAAACGCGACCGAGACGAGGCAAGCGACTGCGACCGGCGCGTACACGTACGAGGCTGTCGAGAGGTACGAGCCGAAGAGCGCGAGGCTCAGCTGGTGGTCGGAGACGTGGTGGTCGACGAGCCCGCCGATGATGAAGAAGAGCCACGAAGTGGTCAGCGCGAATGCGAGCTGGTGAACAGCGCACGCTTGGCGACGAGTGAGTTCCAGCGCGACCACAAGCGCCGACGCGGCGAGGAGCAGCACGGCGCCGAGCAGGTCGTCGATGATGTGCACACGTCGGAGCGCGTCTGGTCCACCGAGCGCTGTACCAGTTGAGTCCCACGCAGCCATGTCGGCCATCACAAGCGGCTCCTTGATTCTTCGGGCTGACTTTGAGTTGCTTGGGTGTTGGCGCTCGCAATACCAATCGCAATGGCGACGAGAAACACGAGCGAGGCAGGGGTGATGATCATCAGACATCGAAGATGTGGCTGAAGCAAAGATAGCTGAAACGACGATGTCAGTGTACTAATGAAGCCCATGCTCTGTCCCGACGCTCATTCTCTCTTGCTTCTTCTGCTCTCTTCTCTTCATCAATTGCTGCTCTATCCTTCCCTTTCGATATGTACATCAGGTACCTTGAGTAGAAAGCAGCGAGTGCGCGTCCTTGACCGAGCACCAACATG
>JAASGD010000706.1:0-17587 GCA_023334115.1 Globisporangium megalacanthum | reverse complement strand
ACCCATACAAGCTTGGGTCTAGGGGAAAATGAGTGGACAGAGAGGCGCTTTCGCCAATACAAGACGTCATATCTAAACAGCGACGTCAAACTCGCAAAACTGAGCGAGCTGGCGCAAGTTGCAATTTTTTGGGGGGGTGCGATATATTTTACCTTGAGTATACCTGGGGGTTAAAACAGTTTTTCGCTCTCACGCGCGCTATGAGCTTCTCTGACAACCCATTATCTCATTCCGAAATTTGCCAAGGCCGTCCAAAGCCGTTCTAGGTCCCGCTACCGAGCACCTTTCTTGAGCCGAGCGGATACAATAATCTCCACTCATCGTCGCCTTTGGGTTTAAAACCCAAGTTTTGGCAAGGTGCATGTCACTCAGTTCGATGCGCGCGAGCTCCTTCTGCGTGTCGTGTCTATGTTGTCCATTGCCGCACATACCCGAGAACGGACAGCAAGTCACCGTGCAGAACCTACCGAGCTGGGCGTTGCGGGAACTAGCGAAGCGACACGGGTCGCCGCAAGCGCACCACTTGAAGTTGGACACGAACGGAAATGAATGTCGGTGGGGTTGTTATTTGAGCGCAGGTGCGCGACTCGATAGGGCCACGGAGCAGCCGTGAACAGGATCGTGCTGTACGGAGGCGACGTCAAAGCCGGATCGGATTTTGACGCCATTCATTTTGGCTGGGCTCTTGTCCGAGCGATGCGCCGCGCTTGATCTGGCACTGCCGAGCGCTTCCTCTACTCGGTGCGGCCGTTGTGCGTCAGCGTCTTGTGGTGGCTGGTCCTGAACAGTGGCTCAAGAGCCACGACTAGTCATTGTCAGATGCCGCAACGTCAGCATGTACGCTCACATGGTCAATACCACCCGTACATCTCGCTGTCTCCTCTGAACGATTGCCGTCGTCATCGTCTGAATCGAAGACGACCTGTAGACGGCGCGGGAGCTACTCGAGCTCACGTTTCCGGTCTCGGGAACAGCGTTTGGAAAAATGAGCCGCTTTCACTGCAGCTGAGCCACTTCCCTCATCCTCGGAGTCACCAATCACAATGTGTTGGTGACCACGCATCGCGGCGACTCGAGTTCGAGCCGTGATGCTTCGTGTGTGCAGGATGTGTGGTGGGTGCAGGCGGGTTTGCTTGTGGTGTCTGGCCTCGCTCTTGGTGACCATGTTTCCTGGAAAGCTGCCAATACAATTCCACAAATTAAATTTACGATATGTCACTCTGTAAAGCGGTAGGTGTTAATAGAGACGATTTTCCGTCTCACAAGGAAATGCCTACTTTTCCTTCTCCAAAATGCGGTGGAACAGACAAGTAAATGTCAAGCATATAGTTTGGGAAATGACCCTTTCTGTCGGCACCAATGTTTCGTTTCAACAGCTTGTGCGAGCTTGTGGTGGCTTGTGTCAATTGGCACATAGCCGGGTCAAGGGAGATGAGCTGGCCTGTCACAACAGCTCCTGCACTTTTGAAAATGACTGAAGAACCTCCTCCTTTGAAAATGCACTTCATTTTACAAAATACTTTATGAGAGTGACTATTATGACACTTACCAGCCGGATGGAAAATGGTAATACCACTGTGTATAATGGCATACCACTCTTTGCTAGCAAAAAAATCGAGCGAAGCAAAATTGGACCCCTGAAAAAACGGTTAGCAACAGGCGTGCCCCAACATACACCCGTCCCAGCGCGGAGATGCACAGAGCGAAGCGAAGTGTATCGACCTGGACAGGCGAGCGAGCCGTAGGCGAAGTGCTGCAACGCGCTATTTTTCCTTCGCCCGAAACGCGCCACCCCTCCCCCTACTTCAATTCATATCGTCCGAACACCTGTTCCTAAATTATACAAAGCCGGACCCTAAACCTACCCGTAGAAGTAGGACATAAACCCTAATCCAACCCTGCAGGTTGGGGCTGCCCACTCAAATCCTAATCCGGCCCATCGTGCGGGGTCGATTAGGCAAAACCCTAAACCGCCCTTCAGGCGGAATCGTGCTTTCACTAAGGAGCGTACCCCTAAACGTACCCTATCGTCCGAACAGGGTACGTTCGGACGATAGTATACACATTTCAAGATGCCGATTAGTGGACCCTGTTCGGACGATAGGCACTTAAACCTCTTCAAGTCATGTATACATTATACATGATATTTCTTTCAGAAATCAGAAAATGTGTATAAATCATGTGTATAAAGACGATGCTCCTGAGTGTCACAGTAGTTACTGCCATACTTTATATATAAGGCAGGAGCTGCGGTGACAATCCAGAGCATTCCCTTTTATACCGTTTTCCTGATACGACGGATATCATCGATAGTATAAATCGTGCCTTTTTTGTTTTGGGGTCGGATTACCGCCCTTCGGGTGGAAGAAACAATGAACGCGTTGCAGCGCTTCGCCTTCGGCTTGCTCGCCTGCCCAGATCGATGCACTACGCTTCGCTCCGCGCATCTCCGCACCAGGACGGGTATTTGTTGGGGTACAAAGCTCACTGCTGCCGCTATCGTGCTCTGCATGTCGATCATTTTTTTTGGTTGGCGACTGTGTTTCAGTCGAGATTGTGGCACGACAAGCCCGATGTATATTTTCACCCTAACCCTTCCTCTTTCTGGTTCTGGCTTGTCACAATAGACACTCTCATAAATAAATTCAATTCCCACTTTTTGGAAAAATCCGGAAAGGATGTGGCGAAAAAAACTGATTGCGCGACTTCGACTTGTCAAGTGATCGAAAAGTTGTCCACGACATGACAATCGTACATTCCTGGATGTCAACCAACAGTAATCTGGATGGACTGTACTGACTCCATTCCTCTGAGCCACCTGCTTCAGGTGTTTCAGTTGTACAGTACACGCTGGTGTCCTCGGAGACCACCTCAACGGCAACCTTCGACACTCATGTTGACGAAATAACCGTTCATCCGCGCCGTTCGCTACCACGGCACATCCGTCTCAACGACCACCTTGACTGTCGAGGTCGACTCGACTCTGAGATCAACTTCCACTCGGTAACAACACGACGTCGCCTGGTCGCATCGCGATCGACCAATCGATCGAGCTCGTCGCTCGTGATCAGCCAGCCATCTGCTGATCCAGCCAAACTCCAAACCCAAAGTGCAGGAAGCACGTGCGACGCACGCGAGTGAGCGTGGCAGTAAGCATCCCAGTGTGGCGAGTTTCGATCACGAGATGCCTCAAGCAATGAGAAACCGGATCAGAGTTGCTGGGAACATTTGGTTGAGAGCTCACCATTCGCACTTTCGCCACATCCGACACACGGACGCACGGACACACAGACACACTCGCACACCAGTCCCTACTCACTCGTACAATGGCGGCCAGCAAAGTTCCGTGGCGTGTGATTGCGGAGCACTTGCGCACCTGGAAGCGCGACGCGTACGTCCCGCTTCGCGTCGCACTCAGCGCCGAAGAACAGCAGCGCCACAAGGCTGCTGCTCCGTCCCTCATTGCAGGTTACGTGCGCAAGGACCAGCTCGAGGTGCGTCTGTCTATCTATGCGGCTCTGCGAGTACCCGAGCAGCAAATTAACTGAGTGATACAGCGGCTTCGCGGCTTCTCGGATCTGCTAGACGTGACCGACAAGCACGTGCTCGTGGCGCCTGCGTTCTCGTCCGCCGCCGAGCGCACAGAAGGTGGGTGGCTGCTCCACTACTGTACTCTTCGCCTAGGTGGCGCTGGTTCGGATCGCACAACTAATCCTTCCCTGTACACTTGCTTGGGTGTATCCGACGCAGCGTTCACGGACATGACGCTGTCGCTCAAGAAGGACGGCGCATTCCCCGAGTGGCAGAACGAAATGTGCGCGGCCAAGACGGCGTTCGACGCTCCGACGCTCTTCCACTACCACCGCGGCGTCGGCGAGTTCTTTGGGTTGAGCAAGTACGCGACGTACCTCAACGGCTTCGTGCGCGACAGTGGCGCCACCAGCAGTAGCAGCAATACCAGCAGTAGCAGCAGCGACAGGAACCGTCAATCAAATAGCAGAAGCGGTGGCGTCTCGCACGTGTGGATCGCGAAGCGGAGTCGCACCAAGAAGACGTGGCCGGGGATGCTCGACACAATCGTTGGCGGTGGGCTCCCGGCAGAGATCTCGACGCACGAGAACATGGTGAAGGAGACGAACGAGGAAGCCGGGCTGGATCCGTCGTGGGTCGCGTCCCGGCTCGTGTCGGCCGGGAGCATCTGCTACGTCACAGACCAGCGAAGTGGACTTGTGAACAACATCACGTTCACGTACGACCTGGAGATGCCGCCGTCGGTTAAGCCGGTGAACCGCGACGGGGAGGTCGAGAGCTTTGAGCTGTGGCCAGTGGAGGAGGTCGTGGCGGCGCTCGGCGAGATGCCGATGCGGTTTAAGCCCGACATTTACTTTGTGCTGCTGGACTTTTGCGTTCGCCACGGAATCGTCACGCCGCACAACTTCCCGTCGTACGCAGAGCTCGAGCACGCGCTCCAGCGCGCGACGAATCCGTACATTGACGCCTGATCAGTGCGAGCGAGTACAAGTACAGTAAAAGCCATGGCACAAGATGTCACAAGGGTGTATGACGAACAAGGACCAGGAATTTACGTAGCAAGTATCCTCATGCCAGCGATGAATATGCCAGTTAGTTTACCTTGTATGGTGTTATATCATCAGTCGATGTGTTGGTTTTGGTAGGTTGGTCGCTGGAAGAAGCAGGTGTGGACAGCTGAAACACGTGAGTTCACGTGAGCGAACTCCATTGCTAACGTGAAGCGAACGCGAACGAAATTTGGCTCGAACAGACCCGTTCACCAGGTGCGTTCGATATTGCGACCACTGCTGGACTGAAAAACACACATGGTCACAACTGCTACGCTACGCTATCCCATATACTCCTCGTCACACAACGCGGCAGTGGCGAGACGCTCGTGCTTCGCCAACCTCTGATTGTCGACTTCTTGGCTCTTTTCGCTCTTGTCGCCTTCTTGTTTGACTGTTTTCAGGAGCTTTTGGAAGAGAGGTGTCGAGTCAAGGTTTATCCTTTGTAAATTAATATGTTGTGGTTTATAATTTTTCTTGTTGATTACCAGTATACATTTCCTCTGCTAAAACCCGCAATAAGTCATGCTTGTCAAACACTGCGTGCGTTAGTCAGTTCAGTCAGGACTTCGCGTCCTGCTGCTCACACGTGACGCCACCGCAGCCGCGATCGCCACCACCTTCCTCGTCAATAGATAGTCGCGTTGCGATATCAAAGCCCTCCATGGAGAGGGACCTGCAGAACCTTCTCTGCGGCGGCAGTGCGTTGCCTCTGTCTCTCTCTCTCGCCAACGCGACCACCTGCATCCCTGCTGACTCCTCTGTGCCGTGTACTTCTACTGCTCCTGCTGCTGCTACTCGTCACAGTCGCCGGCTGCGCGTCCCGCACGGCCGTTGCGCCGCTCGAGCGCCTCAAGATCCTCTTCCAGGTCCAGGACTTTATGGGCGGTGAGCTGAAGCGCAAGGGGACGACAGCGACTGGCCCGCCCAAGTACAATGGCGTGTGGCAGTCGCTGCGCCGCATCGGCGTGGAGGAAGGCGTCCGCGGGTACTTTCGCGGCAACGGCGCCAACTGCGCGCGCGTGTTCCCGTACACTGCGCTCCAGTTCGCTGCGTACGTGTGCGATCGCCCAACGAGTCGTCCAGTCGCGTGTGTTCAACTAAAGCAGCGGAAGGGCGGACAGACTCCCTAACTTCCTAACTGACGACCTCATCCCCTCCTGCGCAGGTTCGAGCGCATGAAGCCAGTGCTGCTGTCCGAGAACGCGACGACGCTCTCTCCGCTCCAGAAGCTCGTGGGCGGCGCAGTCGCGGGCGTCGTGTCCGTCGTCTTCACGTACCCGCTCGACTTTGTCCGCGCACGACTGACGGTCCAAGGCGGACTCGCGACGGCGCAGTACCGTGGCATCTGGGACGCGCTCCAAGGCACGTACCGCTCGGAAGGTCTCGTCGGCATGTACCGTGGCGTGTCGCCCACGCTCCTCGGCGTCGCTCCGTACGTCGGACTCAACTTCATGGTGTTCGAAACGCTCCGTGGAGTCGTCCCAGTGGACGCGAACGGGAACCCCGACACCCTGTCCCTCCTCGGCTCAGGCGCCGTCGCCGGCGCGTGTGGACAGACAGCGGCGTACCCGATGGACCTGCTGCGCCGGCGGTTCCAGGTGAGCAGCATGGGCGGCGGCGCCGGCGTCGCGTACACGAGCACGCTCGGCGGACTGCGTCTGATCGTGGAGCAGGAGGGCGTGCGCGGCCTCTACAAGGGGCTCTGGCCCAACTTCCTCAAGGTCGTGCCGTCGATCGCCATCATGTTCACGACGAACGAGCTGCTGAAGCGGCACTTTGCCCGTACGCGATCCATTGAGCAGCGCGTGAGCGCGTGAGAGAGAGAGAAGAGTACAGCTACCATCCCATAGAACACCTCGGCTGTGCTTGTCTGTTGCTATCGTCGGCTCCCAGTCCCTCGGTTGGTCTTCTACTGGGCCACAGGCACCTCCTCAACGAGCAGCGAGAAGCTCACGACGCCCGGCATGGCGTAGATGTCGATAACGGGCGCGTGGCCGCCAACCGCAATGATCTCAGTCGGCGCATCGACAACGCAGAAGAGGTTCGACGGCACCGTCGAGTGCGCGGCCGCGAGGAGCGCACCGGAGCTGCGGTTCCACTGGCGCAGACGCGGCTCGTTCCCGACGCTGAGCAGGTCCGTGCGGTGGAACGCGACCGCGTGCACGTCCCGCGGCGTGTCCGTGTAGTGCACGGGGACGCGGGACGGCAGGTGCCACATGCTCACGAAGCCGCTCGCTTGCGGCGCGTGGCCAGGCGACCGCTTCTGCCCGCCGCCGCACGCGAGCCAGACCTCGGACGCGTCGTTCGCGACCGAGCCGACCCAGCGCCCAGTCTCGTGGGCCGCTCCGCCGCTGCCTCCGTCCGGCTTCTGGGGCCGGAGGAACTCGACACGACGGGCTTGGCGGACGTCCCAGAGGCCAATGGCGCCGTCCTCGGAGCCGCTCACGAGCTCCTGCGAGTGCGCGAGGTACCGCAGCGTGTGCACGTAGTCGCGGTGGCCATCGTACTGGCGCACGAATGCCTGGGCACCGAGGTCCCACTCGTGCGCGAGCGCGTCGCCTCCGGCCAAGAAGACGTGGTGGCTGCTGGGCGCGACTGCGATGTCGTTCACTTCGTTGAAGGGCAGGAGCGCCCCACGGAAGCCCATGGTCTTGCGCGCCAAGTGTGCCACGTGCACGGGCCGGAGCTCCGCGTGCGGGTCGCCGATCGCCGCGACAATGTGCTTCCACTTCCACACGCGAAAGTCCTGATCCCCGCCGCTGTGAAAGAAAGAAAGGGCGTTTGTGTGAGAGAAGCCATTGGAGATTGCGTTGTTTTGCATCCCTCGTACGCACGCACGTCACGAGCAGCGGGTCAGCGGCGTCGCCTGCGAACGCGAGTGTGTAGATCTGCGTCGGGTGCGCTTGGAACGACAGCGCAGGGCCTGGATACGCGGTCTCCCTAGTGCACAGACACACACGCTCCCGTCAGTCGCTTACTTAGGTAGAGTCAGCCCCATGGTCCGCACCGTTGCTGCGTCACGCGCTCCCAGTACTGCGGCTGCAGCGCCGGTTTGAGTGCGAACACGTGCAGTGCACCAGTGCTCGTGGCCGCCACCAGCGTCGGCTCGCTGCTGGCGAACGGCGGCGCGAAGGCGGCCGCGTACACGATCGTCTCGGCCGCGCGCATCTGCCGCAGCAGCTGGGCACGGTGCTGTGCCTCGTCGTACAGCGCCGGGTCCATCATTCTTGTGCGCTCACTCAGTGAGTCACTGTGGTGACGATGAAATAGGGAAGGACCGGATACAGTATACTATGCAATGATCTCTAATTTCCGTAGTCGAGACCAGTATACTGTATACACTGTATACTATACCGTATCCGTTCACTGCACGTCGACGCGGCGGTACGCTGTCTCCTGCTGCGCGAGGCTGTGGTGGCGGCTGTAGCCGACGTAGACTGCGAGCGCGAGCAGCAGCCAGAGCGCGATGAGCAGCACGCTCGCGGCCTCCATTTGCGCAAAGAGGAACCAGTTGAAGAAGATCGCGACACACGGCGCGAACGGGACGAACGGCGCTCGGAACGTCTCTGTCGCTGGCTCTGTCGCTGGCTGTGTGGCGTCATCGGCCGCCTCACTGGCTTCGGTCGTGCCGTCGCCACTGTCGGCTCCGCTGTCGCTGTCGCTCGCCAAGTCAACCGGACTGAGCACGTCAGTACGGTCGCCAGTCGTCTTCTTCTGGGCCTCCAAGCAGTGGTCCGCTTCGTCCCCACCACACGTGTCGTCGCTCAGTGTCCGCGCCCGCAAGTGACTCCCAGGGTGCTCGTCGTCCCGACGCTTCGAGAGCACGACCTCCAAGCCTCCAGCAGCGCCGCTCGTCTTGCGTTTACTAGTACTGCCGTTCTTCCGTGCGCCACCACCACCACCAGACGTCCTTGTCGTCATGACTTCAATGTACTTGAACACGCCCATGAGCGCGACTGCGACCGCCGTGAAGAAGGCGGCTGCGGGCGCGCCCACCACGTCCATGTACGCGTCCACGACCGAGCGCGTACTGTCGTCCGCTGTCACTGGGACGAACGCAATGACGCTCTTCTGCCAGTGGAACGCGGCGATGAGCGACGCGACGAAAAAGCCGCCAATGAGCGGCGCGTGCGCGTCGTGGAACGCTGCGTGGGCGCCGTTTGAACGGTCCTGGAGCTCCCGAGCGCGGACGAGCAACAGCGACGCGTTCGTGAGGTTGAACGCGACGAGGATGCCGAGCGAAATGAAGCTCCAGAGCACATGGAACGGGACCGCGAGGGCGATCGCCGTGACCGCGACGCCGCTCACGAGCGTCCCATGAAAGAGGTTCCCGTTCACGTCGACGCGCGCAAAGACCGGAGGGAGGAGCCCGTCGGTCGCCATCGCGTACTGGACGCGCGGCTGGGCGAGGAAGCCAATGAACGTCGTGATGGGCATCGTGAGCACTTCGCCAGTCGTGACGATCGTCGCGGCCCACGGCCAGCCGGCGGACGCAAACGCGTTGCCAAACGACTCGCCCGTGTCGATCGCAGTATACGGCTGCATCCCCACGAGCGCGAGGGTCGCGAGCGTACTTAAGAGAGCGGCGCCAGCAATCGTCCACACAACCGCGCGGGGGATCGTCCGGGTCGGGTCCTTCGCTTCACCAGCCAAGCAACAGACTTCGTCGTACCCAATGTACCCAAAGAAGCTCGCACTGGCGCCAAGGAACACGCCTGGCCACCCAAACACGGCCTGGCCCGTCTCAGGGTTCGTACTGGCCGGTGGGACGAACGGCGTCACGTTCGCTGCGTCAAACTGGACGAGTCCCACGACGATGATGAAGAGCACGACGCTGATCTTCGTCAGCGTCACGACGTTCACGAGCACTTTGCCAGCCTGCATGCCGCAGAGTACGACGCTTACGCACGCGGCCATGAGGAGCCCAGCGTAGAGGTCGAGCGTCGAGTCCGGTGGCTTCATCCACGCTGGCCCCTGCACGTGGAGCTCCGTTTTGAGCCAGTTGGTGAACTTGTCGCTCCAGCTGCGCGCGCCGCCGGCGCTCGAGACGCCGTACTCGAGCGTGAGGAGGAAGCCGGCGCACAGGGCCGGGAGCTCGCCGAGCGCGTGGTACGCGTACGCGTACGTGCTCCCGGCCGACGGCAGCAGACACGAGAGCTCCATGAACGAGAAGCCGCTGAGCAAACACCCGACGCCGGCGACGAGCCAGCTGAGCACAGCGGCAGGGCCTGCGTAGACGCGCGCGATGAGCCCTGCGGTCGCAAACACGCCCGAGCCGACGGTGCCGCCGATGCCGATCATCACGAGGTCAAAGAGCCCGAGCGTGCGGCGCATCTCGCGCGGCTCCTCGGACACAGAGGAGGGCGCGTGGTGCTCGTGGAGCATGTGGCGCGGCTTGCGCCAGAAGGCGACGCGCAGGGCGGCGGCGAACGGCGCGGCGCGCGGCGCTGCCATGGGCTACGAGTGAAGAGGTCGGTGGCGGGTTGCGCGTGTGCGCATGAAGAAAGAGTGACGTGTCACAAGTGCGGAGGCGAGACTGTCAGTCAGGTGCGCATTCCTAGTGATTCGATAAAAAGCATAGAGTCGGCGAGTCACTTTGTGGAAACTTGCTGTTTCGTCCCGCTCTCTCTTGCAAAAGTGTCCTGCAGAAGAGCGTTTTATTTCCCATTCCCGCAATAGCGCTCGCCGCCAAGGCGAAGAAAAGGAAGGCGTCGGTCAGTCGGTCAGTCGCGGACGCCTGCGTGTGTGCGTCCGTACGTGCGTGTCCAGCGAGCGATAGAGAGAGAAAGAGGGTGAGCCCCCTCCCGTCCCGTTCCCCTCTGTCTGCCCTCCTTCAGCGCACACTCGCTGCTGTCCACGCCATGAGCGCCGCCGCCGACCAGCAGCAGCCGCTCGCCGTGCACCCACTCGCTATGGCACCGCCGCCAGACGCGAGCGCAGCCACCGCTGCGGTCCCGAACCTCCTGCGACAGTACGAAGAGTCGCTCACGCTCGCGATCTCCCCGCCTCGCAACGCCAGCAGCCGCCGGGGCAGCGCAGGAGAGACCAACAGCTCCATTAGCTCCACGACCACCACCGCTTCAGCGGCGTCGCCTCGTGCGGTGTTCCACTCGCCACACGCGTTCGCCGACAACCCGCCAGCGCTGCCGCTCTTCTCGCCCAAGCGCCGGTCGTTCCACCAGAGCGCCACCGCCGCAGCCGTCGACGCCGAGATCCACGTGACGTTTACGGACGACGACAACGGAGACGAGGAGCGGAAAGCTGACGACGACGAGCCGGATGACGAGCTCGAGTCGAAGCAGCCAGTGCCAGCATCAAAAGCGCTCCACGACGACGCTGCCGACAGTTCCGTCCCGTTTCCAGACGCAGCCGACTCACCGACAGACGCAGAAGGCTGTCTCATCTGCATGGACGAGTTCTCGGCCCGTCGGAAAGCGTACCCGCTGCCGTGCACCGGCCAGTGTACCGGTGCGTTCGTGCACTACCGGTGCATCATGGCGTGGCTCGGGCAGTCGGGCAGCTGTCCGCTCTGCCGCGGCGTGTGCGACCCACTCGTGCTCCAGCCGCTCCAGAAACTCGAGCTCCAGGACATGCACAAGATGGCGCTCCAGCCCGTGCCGCTCGACGCGGGGATCATCCGGTGCTACGTCAAGCAAGTGTACCGCGGCATGTTCAAGCAGTACGGGTACGAACTGTACTTGCAGGGGCAGATTGGGACGCAGGAAGAGGACCGGTTCCTGCTCTCGGCCCGGCGCCAAGTGCGCTCGAACATGACGGCGAACTACACGATCTGTACGGACAAGGAGTGCTCGGACGCGCACCGGATCGGCCGCATGGGCTCGAACTTCCTCGGCACGTGCTTCACGCTCTACGACAATGGCCGCGACCCGCAGAAGATTGCCAAGATCCAAGACGCCGTGAGCTCGGACGACCACCTCGTCGTGCGGAACGTGCTCCAGATCCGCGAAGAGCTCGGGTGCGTCACGTACGAGCCGAACCGCACGAGCGTCGGGCCGCGCAAGATGCGCGTCGTGATCCCCGACGTGGACGAGAATGGCGTGTCATCCAAGGTCGTGCGGCCCATGAGCCGCCAGGACCGGCTCGTCACGCGGCTCTCGGGCGGCGACCTGAAGGACCTCATGAAGTTCTCGAACCGCGAGCCCGTGTTCCGTGAAGACCTCGGCGCGTACTGTCTCGACTTTGGCGGCCGCGTGTCCATGGCGTCGGTCAAGAACTTCCAGCTCATCAACACGGAGGACCCGTCGATGGGCAACATTCTCCAGTTTGGACGCGTTGCTGACGACATGTTTACGATGGACTTCCAGTGGCCGCTCTCGCCCTTCCAGGCGTTCGCTGTCTGCCTCAGCAGCTGCGACACGAAGCTCGCGTGCGTGTGAGGCGGGCGGCTCCCGTCTCTCTCTTCGACTCTTCCTCTGTACCCTCCCTCCCTCTCTTCTTTTTCTTTTTCTCTTCTCTTTTACTAAGTAATTAAGCGGTCAGGAGCTCCACTTGTCTCCGTCAACAGCAAGGAACCACCAGCCCCTATTCACGTCCTCACTAACTGCCTCCCATTCTATCAGAATGGCTCAGTCTTGGTTGGCTGAAGATATCGAATGCCAGAGTTGTATCACGACGAGTACGCAGTTGTCGATTGAGTTACGTACGCTCTGGTACAGTGGCCAACCTCCACTCGCTACAGTGCTCATGCAAACAGCACTGTGGCTGCACGACACTCACGCCAAGCGCTTCTTTCGCTCTTCGAGCTCACGTTCGCGTCGGTCCTGAAAGCCAACCAGCACACAGCGGATCAATCCGTGAGAAGCCGTCCGCCCCCAGTTGCTTCCACCACACGACGTACCTGCAGACAGCGCTTGTATCGGTCAAAGAACGCGTTGCAGTTCTCGCGCGTGTCCTCGTTCTCTAATGACGCGACAGCCTCGGATTCGCTCCATGTGAACAATACGAGCGAGCGCATCATGTTCCATGCTAGCCACCCGCACGCACTCACCGAGAAGACACTTGAGCGACTCCTTCTGCAGCTTTGTGCACTCCTGCAGCGTCGCAAAGACGTCAGCCCATACGATCGTCAGCTCACGCGAGGGCGAGGGGCGAGGGGCGGCAGGCGAACGCACCGCGTTGTCGAACTTGCTCAACATCGTGACAATTGTGGGAGGAAGGAATTCAGGTGAAAAGGTCAAGAAGACCAACGAACTCTGGGTATGAAAGTGAGAAGTACAGAACGTCCATGGTGGACTTCCAGATCTCCCATGGACAGATGCAGAAAAACACGGGATCTATTGGATGGGGGACTGGCGTGGCGATCGAATGCGCCGCCAGCTGCCCAACGAGCTCTCACAGACGTATACAGTACCCAGGCGCGACAATGGCCGAGAGGAAGCTGGTTGGTGGAGGAAGACGAGCAAGACGGCGCCGCCACCTTCGTAGCTCGAGAGTGAGAAACTGAGCTACCGACCGGCAGCTCCGTCGCTCTTTAGTTCTTCACCTTTGGCGCCTTCTTCTTCGACTTGCGCTTTTTGGACAGTGTCGACGCGTCCGACGGCGACAATGAGCTCGACGACTCTTTCACGACAAATGACGACGACACTGTGGTCGTCACGTGCGTTGCCACTGTTGTTGTCGTCAACCGCACTTCCGCCTCGTCCACACGCACAGCTTTCGCCGTCTTCTTGTTCTTCTTCGCACTCGTAGTGCTCGCTGTCGCCACTGTCGTCTTCGCTGTCGAGAGCTGCGCCAAGTACGCAGTGAGCGTCTCGACCGCGTGCTCCAGCTGCGTCGTCGTGTGGAGCGCCGAGATGAAGAACCGGAGGCGGCACTTGCCTTCCTCCACCGCCGGGTACACGATCGGCTTGACATTCACCTGGCCCGTCTCGGCCAAGTACTCGGACGCCTTCGCAGTCGCGATCGTCGACCCAATGATGACGACCACGACTGGCGCTCCACGGAACGTCGAGTCGGGGATCGTCAGCTTCGCTCGGACGCACAGGTCAAAGAAGTAGCTGCTCCGTTCCTGGAGCTGAAGCGTGCGGGATGGGCTGCTCGTCATGAGCTCAACCGACTTGAGCGCCGCTGCCGCACACGCTGGTGCGAGTCCGACTGAGAAGACAAAGCCGCCAGCGCTGTGCTTGAGGTACTTGATGAACGCAGCTGAGCCCAGAATGAAGCCACCAACGGACCCGAGCGCTTTGCTCATCGTGCCCATGCGCACGTCGACGTCCTGCGGGTCGACATCAAAGTGCTCCACGAGGCCTCGTCCAGTGGCGCCCATGGTGCCGAACGAGTGCGCTTCGTCAAGAAACAGGATCGCTTTGTACTGCTTCTTAATGCGGATGATCGCTGGCAAGTCCGGGATGTCGCCGTCCATCGAATAGACGCCCTCGATCACGATGAGCACGCGTCGGTACTTGGTGCGCAGCTTCGCGAGCATACGCTCAAGCGCGCCAACGTCGTTGTGCGGGAACGGGAGGATCGTCGCGCCGCTCAAGCGCTGGCCAGTCACGCACGAGTTGTGGTTCAGAGCGTCGCAGAGGATGAGGTCGCCCTTGGCCACGAGCGCGTCGATCGTCGTGACGTTCGAGACCCAGCCGCCGACAAAGAGCACGCTCGCGTCCGCGCGGAAGAATGTGCAGAGCGCGCGCTCGAGCGCCACGTTCACGAGCGTCTGCCCCACGATCGGCGACGAGCTCATGGTCGTGCCGTACTCGTCGATCGCGCGCTGGGACGCGAGCGCGACAGCCGGGTCCGACGCGTTCCCGAGATAGTTGTACGTGTTAAAGTTGACCATCGCGCGCTTCGCGGCCGTGAGCGGCTCGAGGAACGGCACGCGGAGCCCGGCGGCTTCGAACTCGCGCATCTGGTCGAAGAGCCCGCGTACTTCGGGGAAGTGCGTGAAGTCGTAGCACGACGCGTCGATAGCCTCGACCGACTCGGCGAGCGCTGACGCGGACGCGGGCGCCGCTGCACCGAGCTCGTTCTCGTCCGTCTCGAGCTCGCCGATCGCGAGGCCAGGCGCACGCGCGAGCTTGAGAGGCGAGTCGAACTGGAAGAACGCGGACGGCGGCACGATACAGCCGAGGAACTCGCCGAGCTCGGACGAGAGCCCGACGATCGCGATCGAGTCCAAGCCGTACTCGGCCCAGGGCGTCGCTGGGTCGATTGGCGCCACCGAGCCGTCAGACGGGAGCTCAGCCTCTTTCGCGATGCGCTCGACCAGCCACGCGAGGATCTCTGTCTCCGACTTGACGTCCTCTGGTCGCTGGGCGGGCTTGGGGGCAGCGGCCTCCTCCACAGAGCTGAAAGAAGTCTCCCGCTCCACCTCTGGGTTCGCCACCGCACGCACAGGAGCAGCTGGAGCAGGAGCTGACGACTTTGACGGCCCGTCCTTGGCCTTGTACACGTACAGTGGCTTCGCAAAGCCGTTCGCGAGGAACTTGGTCTTCGCCGCACTCCGCTGGATCTTCCCACTCGTGGTCTTGGGAATCGTCTTCTGACGCAGCAGCACGATCGCTTCGCACCGTAGCTGGTGCTCTGCCAGCACGACCTTGACGATCTCGCGACACACTTCTTCGCACCCAGCGGGCGACGTCCCGTTCTTCACTTCTGCGACCAGCACGAGCGCTTCTTCCTGGTTCTTCTCGATCGAGAACGCAGCTGTGCACCCGGGCCGCACGTGCTCGTGCGCACGCTCGATCGACGCTTCGACGTCCTGCGGCACGACGTTGCGGCCGCGGATGATGATGAGGTCCTTCAGCCGCCCCGTCACAAACACCTCGCCGTGGTACAGGAAGCCGAGGTCGCCAGTGCGCAGGAAGACCTTCGTGGGGTCCGTCTCGCCCGCGAGCTGTGCGCCAAACATCTCCTCCGTGTACTCGGGGCGGTTCCAGTACCCGACTGCGACCGACGGGCCTTCGACCCACAGCTCGCCCACGCGGCCTTCTGGAAGCTGCTGCTTCGAGTCCGGGTCCACGACTGCGACCGCGAACGTCGGCATCGCTTTCCCGCAGCCCACAAGTGTCATGACGTTCGCTGGGGGCTCGGTCGCAGCTGCGAGGGCGACCTTCCGCTCGCCTTCGACCGTCGACTTGGTGATTCGGAGCACGGTCGGCAGCTGGCGAGCGAGCGGGTCCTGGCCCGTACACACGAGAGTGACTTCCGCGAGTCCGTAGCCGCAGTTGAACGTCTTGGGGTCAAAGCCCGCCGCGTGCTGAAACTTGGCTGTGAACGCGTCGAGCGACTCGGGCCGGATCGGCTCGGCCGCACAGATCGTCTGCTTGAGCGAGCGCAGGTCCATCGCCGCCGCCTCCGCGTCGCTCGTCTTGCGGGCGACCAGCGCGTAGCCAAAGTTCGGTGCGCAGACGTGCGTCGCCTTGTACGCGGTGACGACGCGCATCCACACGGCCGGGTCCTTGATGAAGCTGATGGGCGACATGGACACGCACTGCGCGCCGGTGATGCACGGGTTGATGATGAAGCCGACGAGGCCCATGTCGTGGTACGACGGCAGCCACGACACGAGCGTGTCGGTGAGCAGGATGCTGTCCCACGTCTTGAGCTGCGCGCGCAGGTTCCCGTGCGAGATCATCACGGCCTTGGGCGCCGACGTCGAGCCGGAGCTGTACTGGAAGAACGCGAGGTCGTCGAGCGTCAAAGCCAAGCTCGAGTCGTCGTACAGGCTCGCAGCCGAGTCCGAGATCGAGTCGGTCGTGAACCACTGGACGTCGGCCGGCCACGTCGTCGCTTTCTTGTCGACGCTGAAGAAGCCCTTGACGGTCGCCATCTTGCTCGCGAGGTGGTACGTCTTGTTCGTCAAGACCACGCGGGCGCCCGAGTCCTCGACCATGCGGTTGAACTTGGGCAGGTCCTTCGCGAGCGTACCTGGGTACGGAGGGTACACGGGGATGCCGATCGCGCCTGCGTAGAGACAGCCCCAGAAGCCGAGCGCAAAGTCCAGGCCTGGCGGGTAGCAGAGCATCACACGGTCGCCTTTCTGGACGCCGCCGTCGGCTTGGAGTGTCCCAGCGATGCGCCGAGCGGCCCGGTCAATGTCCTCGTACGTGTAGTTCACAGTCTCCTTCCCGCGGTCGTCCAGGAACGTGTACACGACCTTTGCGCGCCACTTTCCCACGGCCTTGCGCTTGAGTTCGTCCACGACGACTTCGGTCGTGTACGTCGCGCCGTTCGAGCCGTGGTGCGCGTGCGCCTTCTCTGGTGCGTGGCGACGGATCTTGAGCGGCGGCGCCTCGCCCTCGCGCTCCTTTGCAGCGCCGGCCACGTGGTGCTGCTTGCGCTTGCGCGACTGCGCCGCCTGGCAGCCCGAGTACACGGCAGCGACGGCGACGGACGCGGCCGCGAGCGACGCCGCTGCCACAATCTCCACGGCCACGCTGCCCCCGACGTTCGCGATGATGGCGGACATGAGTCGGGGGGAGGGAGGGAGGAAGAGAGAGGGGGCGAAGGAAGGCGAGGGTGCGAGATGGCACCGGCTGCTGCGGCTGGTGGTGGTGACGACGTGGGCGATTTGGGAGTGGAGTGGGCGGGAAGAGGTCAAGGGATTGAGTGCTGGCAGATACCTTTCGGTAAATCGAATGGTAGACGTAAAGTATAATGCTTTTTACAATATATCCAAATTGAAATAATATTTTCACATGTAGCACAGTGACATATGCAGGATTTAATCAGATAGATATCGAATATCAATGAAATAGCCAAGCAGTTTAAGAAAACAATCATTGTAGGACATGGATAGAGCATGATTGGCATTCATGTTGACGGTTTTGCTTTTGCGCTGCGTTGCAAAAGCCACAACAGTAGGCACACGTCACGTCCATCTCAAGACGATAAGAAGAGCAAATACTCGCTTCGAGAGCAGGGCAGAGCACGAGCTTCACTTGGCTCTTGGCGCTCTTGAACGTGGAACTTTGAGCAGTCCGCATCAGCGGCACAACTCGCCGTTGTCACCACTCCGAATCGTCCCACTGCGTCATTTT
>JAASGD010000705.1:0-17615 GCA_023334115.1 Globisporangium megalacanthum | reverse complement strand
TGCTGTTTCGAGACTGAATCAACAATAGGCGAACGACACCCATAAATCTTATAACTGCATGTCATAAAAGCCTTTGCGAATGAATATATTTTTCCATATGTTTTGACCGCACAACTGGGAGAGTGGACTGTATTAGCGATGCGTACCTAAGCAATTTCAATAGCGTACTTAATATTTTTAGTTTTTTTAATGAGGTTAGTTTTGATAAATGGTCGTCCTATTGAGGTTAGTTGTGATAAATATTCTGCAGGAAGGGCAAAAGAAACGATGGGCAGTACCGCGAGCAGCGTCGACCCCGCGACGCAGTGGACGATCGACCAGGTCCCGTCGCTCGTGGGTAAAGTCGCGATCGTGACTGGCGCGAACTCGGGCATCGGATACGAGACCGCGCTCGCGCTCGCACGCAACGGTGCGCACGTGGTGCTCGCATGCCGCAGTGAGCCGCGCGCGACCGCGGCGAAAGCGCAGATCGAGGCCGCGATCGCCGGGAGTGAGCGTGCAGGTACGCTGGAGTTCCTCCCGTTAGACCTGGGCCGCCTCGAGAGCGTGCGCGCGTTCGCAACCGTGTTCACGACCGCGTTCGACCGCCTCGACGTCCTCGTCAACAATGCCGGGCTCATGTACCCCGAAACGACGCACACCGAATCGGGGCTCGAGATGCAGTTTGCAGTCAACCACCTCGGCCACTTCCACCTCACCCAGCTGCTCGTTGAGCCGCTCAAGCGCAGCGCCGGCCAAGCGCGTGTCGTGAACGTGAGCAGCGTCGCCCACCGCATGGCGAGCCTGGACATCGCGACGCTTGCGCGCTCCAAGCCGAACAAGTGGCTGTACTTTGGCGCGTACAACGACTCGAAGCTCGCGAATCTGTTGTTTACGTACGAGCTGCACCGGCGCATCCACGACGCCGATCTCAGTGACCAGATCAGCTCTGTGTGCGCACACCCGGGGATGGCGGCCAGTGACTTGACACCCAAAGTCGTCGCTGGGTACTTTCCACGCATTCTCTACAAGCCGCTGTGCAAAGTCATTGAGTGGGTGCCTGTGCTCCAGGCGACCGCGCTCGGTGCGCTCCCAATTGTCTACGCCGCTGTCGATCCGAGCGTCCAGAGCGGCGAGTACTTTGGCCCGAACGGGTTCCGGAACCACTGGGGGAACGCGCCAATGCGCGAAGAGTCGAGCAAAGCGAGTCGGTCGACAGAGGACGCGGTGGCGCTCTGGAAGCTCAGTGAGGACCTTGTGAGCCACACGTTTGACGTGCACAAGTAAGGAGAACGTGTGCGGGGAGTGTTGTGTGTGAAGTAACAGGATGATGTGGTTGGTAGTTTCGCATCTATAAATAGATGAATTCGGTTGAGAGCTCTGGATCAAGGACACAATGCAATGGAATGCTCGCATTCTCAAGCTGACTGTCGCCTCAAGGAGTGTGAGTGAGGGATGGCGAGCGTAGACGGTGAAGCGGCCGTGTCACCTGAGGAAGCGGCGCTGTTGATGGACGAAAAGCGGCTGTTGAGCTCTGGGTGGGGCGACGACGACGATCCCAACAACGACACTGGCGACTGTGACGACGAAGAGGAGACACCGGAGCGCGTGTCGACGTGGAAGCGGAAGTTCGGTACGAACCACGAGAGTGACGACGGGGACGATGACGCCAACAAGGATGACGACGACGAGTTATCGACGGCCCCGAAGCCAGTGTCGTACACTTGGCGACGCGCCGATGGGAAGAACCGCAACCAGCAGAACAGCGACGACGAGAATGGCGATGACGACGACGATAATGAAAAGGACGATGGGAGTGCGACGTTCTTGCAGACCGCGGTTGGCGCGGGTGGCGCCCGGCCGATCCCGTCCGGCATCGACGACCTCCCGCTCTTTGCAGACGAGAAGAACAAGGAGCTCCACCGGCAGATCCGCGCGAAAGAGAAGCGGTTCCAGTCGGTCAAGAGTGAGCTCGCAGAGAACAAGTCGCGCGTCGAGATCATGACAGAGCACTTGAAGAATGTGAAGCAAGAGCTGCTCCACACCCAGGAGCTCCACGGCGCGAAGCTCAAGGAAGTCGCGAGCGAAGAGCACATGAAGCAGCTCGCGGAGCGCGAGGTCGGGCGGATCGCGCAAGAGATGCGCAAGATCGACGCTGAGAGCGTAGACCTTGAGAGCAAACTCAGCGCTGTCCAGAGCTTCTTGTTCAAAGGGAACGAAGCGATGGACAAGTTCAAGCTCCAGATGAACTGGAACCAGGACGAGATGGAGCAGTGGGCAGTCGCAGCGAAGCAGAAAGAAGACGACGCGCTCGCGCTCGAGCGGTACCGACGCGCGGACGAGAGCAAGATCAAGGAGCTGAGTCTCGAGATCGAGAAGCTCACGAAGACGCTGCAACAACACAAGCGAGCGCTTGAAGACGAAAGCACCGAGACGCAAGCGAAGCAGATCGAGCTCGACAAGACCGCCGACGCGTTCCGGACGCTCCACGACGAGCGCCAGCGGCTCGTCCAGCAGTGGCAGAGCACGATCGAAGCGATGCAGCGCCGTGACGACGAGATTGCCAGCGCGAGCGAGCAGTTTGCGCTCGCGCGTCAAGGGCTCCAGGCGAAGAAAGACGTGCTCGCAGCGCACAAGCACCGGCTCGCGCAACAAGAGCACGAGAACAGCGAGACGCAGACAAAGATCAGCGGGAAGGAGCGGCAGCAGTCGCGTGTGCAGCAAGAGCTCCAGCAGACGATCGCGCGTCTCCAAGAGTTCAAAGACCAGGTCGAGATCCTCCGGAACCAGCTCGCGAGTGCAGTGACGAACTTGAACCAGACGCGGTCGCTGAACGCGCACAAGGACGCACTGCTAGAGAGTATGAAGCAGGAGCTCGAGACGGCGCGTGCGCGGTTCAAAGCCACACGAAGTGCGCTCGAGACGTGCGTAAGCTCGACAGCGGACGCAGAGACTGTCGCGAAAGACGCGGAAGCGGACTTGGGGGCTATGGAGAGCGCGCTCCGACGCACGGAGAAAGAGGTCGCGCTGCAGAAAGAGCTCATGTTCCGCAAGAGCCAGGAGCTCTTTGGGCTCCGCCAGCGCGAAGCCGGGCTCGTCGCTGCGATCGCCGGGTCGAAAGCGGCGGTGCAGAACCTCCGCACGAAGCTCAAGGTGCTCGACACGCAGACGCTCCGGCAACAAGAGCTCGTGTACAATGGCGAGTTCCAGATCCAGCAGATGGAGCGCAAGGTCGCGCGCGCGAGCGGCGAGCGGAGTGCGGAGGAGACCAAGGTGCTCGCGAGCCAGATCCAAGTGCTTCAGATGGAGCTCGACCGTGTGCGTGCGGAAGCAGCGATGCTCCAGACGCAGTGCAAGAAGCTTGACGAAGAGAAGCGAGCGCACGAGCGGGTGAAGCGAGCGCTCGCGAAGCAGCGCGAAGAGGTCGCTGCACGGATCGCCGAGTGCGAACTCGCGAACGAGAGCTGTGCGAGTGCGCTCAAAGCCGCACTGAAGGAGAAAGAAGAGCTGCTCGTCCAGCACGACCTCCAGGCGCTCGAAGTAAAGCGACTCAAGACGATGCTGAACCTGCGTGCGGACGAGGTCTTCTCGCTCGAGAACCGCGACTTCCAGCTCAAGAAGAGCATGGACGAGCGCAAGCGCGAGATCAGCGTGCACCGCGAACTCCAGCGTGCAGCGAACCGGGCGGCAGAGGACGAGCGCCACAAAGTCGCAGTCGAGCTCGCAGAGCGCGAGAACCGGGTGCGGAAGCTCCAAGCCAAGTTCGAGACGCTCTGCAAAATGAGCGGCTACGGCAGCAGTGAGGACGACGGTGGTGGTGGGGAGAACCGTAGCCAAGCGTTCTTTGTGATCCAGGCAGCGCAGCGACGGGACGAGCTCCAGTGCGAAGGCGATGACTTGGACGACAAGATCCGAGTGGCGGAGAAAGAGGTGCGGGCGCTCCAGAAGACGCTCGCGCACCTCGAAGCCCAGAACTCGGACTACCGCAAGAGTTTCCACCGCGCAGACCTCGCTGGCGACGACGCGCAGCGACTCGCAGCGCTCGAAGAGCAGGGGAAGCAAGCAGAAGACGCGTTCTTTAAGAAGAAGAAGGAGCTCGCACGCGCCGAGATGGAGCTTGCGAGCGAAGCGAACCGGCTCCACGAAATCGAGACGCAGCGGACGTTTGCGCGTGAGAACGCGGCGCAGCTCGAGAGCGCGAGCCAGCAAGTGGCGAAAGAGGTGCTGAGCGAGCGAGGGAAGTGCGGGAAAGCCGCCAAGAAGCTCGACCGGATGCTCCGGGAACACCACAAGGTTGTCGGTGGCGCTTTGCCGCGCGAGCAGCTGCTGCTCGAAGCCTACAACTGCAAAGAGCTCAGCAGCAGTCTGCTGTACACGCTCGGGCAGCTCGCGCACGAGTTCCCGGAGCTCAGTGACACGCTCGCTGAGTCGACACGCGCGAGTGGGCTCGTGGTGCCGGCCATGCCGCCGGGTCGCACTGCCGCTGCGCGCGCGAGCCAGGCAGCCGGCGGAGACTGGGGCCTCCCGCGGCCCATGTCTGCACGCAGCGACCGGAGCGACCGGTCGGTTCGGAGCGTTGGCAGCAACGCGTCTCAGCGGAGCAACGGAAGTGGCGCGAGCGTGCGCGTGGCAGCGCCGGTTAGCAAAGTACGCATAGGGTTCTAGAGGTAGGTGCCGACAACGCAGTAAGTGCATTTCTAACGAGCTCCGAGTTGCGAATGAGTACGTAGGCGCTGTGTGATCAATAAAGTGTTAACCAACTACCACTGGAGCTTCTGGCGCTGGCGCTCAGGTGAACTTCTTGAACGCGGCGGCGGCAGCGAGGCCGAGCAGCGAGATGGTGCCGACGTGCAGCCACGCCGAGATCGTGAAGAACGGGCAGGACGTGAGGTCGTGGTAGGGCTTGCGCTCGCGCGGCCGCATGGGGCAGCCGCCGCCAGCCGTGATTTCGCGCAGCCGCGCCATCTCGATCGCCGTCTGGGCCCACTCGACGCCGTGGTTGTGGCCCTTGCCCGACAGTCCCGCGCGGTCCTTCGCTTGCTGCTCCGTGAGCACCGTGAGCACGCCAAAGAGCACGGGCACCTGCGCGTCGAGCTGCACACGCATGATGCCCTGCGACACGGCCTCGCAAATGTACTCAAAGTGCATTGTGTCGCCCTTGATCAGGCAGCCGATGCAGATCACAGCGTCGATCTTCTGCGACGCGATCACGCGGCTCGCAGCGAACGGCAGCTCGTACGAGCCGGACACCTCAAGTGTCACAATGTCGTGCTCGGCCACACCCGATTTGAGCAGCTCCTGCTTGGCACCGCCCACGAGCGCTGCGATGATCTCGGCGTTCCACTTGGCGTGCACAATAGCCACGCGCAGCCCACGGCCGTCGAGCTTGCGCGAGCTGAGCGCTGCGAGCGCGTTCTTCTTGATGTCGCCAGTCATGGTGGTGGAGGAGGATGGAGAGGTGGAGCTTGGTTACGCGACTTGTTGGCGAGTTGGCGAGTGTGAGGAGGCGAGTGGTTTCGCGTTGGCTCGCAAAGTGAAGCTTGGACTTGGAGCTGATGCAATGTATGAAAACAGTCACATTCGACATTGAGACCATATTTGGATAGAGTACATTCGAATTTCAATTAATTGTTTTTTTGCGAATCAAAAGGTACAGATTGTGAAGTTTTAGCCAATAAGAGATGAAACCCGAGATTGAACGTAATCCACTTTGTCCTGGCATATTGATTGCGGGACAGCGGCCACTGTTTTGATGTGACCAAGGCAACTTGGCGCACATTGATCCAAGGTGTCCTTGCAACAGAGGAGTCCTCTCGCCTTGTCGTCGTATATGCCGATAGCTTCGAGCAATACGATAGCCGGCACGAGTAGGTTAACCTCTATCGAAGCAGCAAAGGCGAAACCCTCCCAGTCAACCCAGCGAACCTCTATTCACACTGCTGCCACAGCTTGACCACCGCGCTACCATAAAGCTCGTTCGGCTGCGCCGCTTCGTATGCACTGCGCTTCTCGTTACGAAAATGCGTCCCATGCAAAAGACAGATCCGTGGAAATGAACGAGAACGCGGCGATGTTGACAGTTGTGGAATCGCAGCTGTGGATGAAGACCCAAGTCTCGCAGTCCAGTCGCGCATCACTCGATTCGGCACACTCAAGCAAAGTACGTCGAGGTCTCGTAGAATGCGCACAACTGTGAGCTCTCCGCTCATTCGTGCCGCGGTCACCAAACATGCACCACCAGACTCGACTCGTGCTGCCTGTGACAACGCAACTGGGATGGATCTCTACAGCACCACGGCTCACTTCGATCTGAACCAGCTTCTGAATCAGCCACCACTGCGGGCGACTGCGAGCACCAAGAGCCAATCTTAACAGGAGTGCTCGCATGGTCAATCTCAATGCTCGCTCTCGTCCTCGCCCACCCTTCATCCAACAAACGCTCGCGTCACGACACCTTTTCGCGGTTTTGGGTGGTGCGGAATGGAGACCAGTTGAAGTTTTCCTCAGTTTCCTGCTCCTGATCTTTGATTGGTGGAAAGCGAGAAATCAACACGTCGCGCGCGTCACAGTCTGAACCAGCTCCATCCTTTGCCTAAAGTACGATCATCCACGAAGGTCTGCTTTTGCATTTCTCAATATCTGGATCACATCCGGATTCATCCGGATAATGGTCATCATCACACATGAGAGGGGAAAATGAACGACTTTTAACACCTTCACCACACCTCGTCATTCCGCAACTTGCCGCGCGCTGCTTGGATCTCTTCGCCACCTCCGCCGCCACCTTTCCCCACACTAAACCATGCAAGAACCCACGCTCTCGGCCGAGCAAATCAGCGCTGTGCGCACCCAGGAGCTCGAGGACTGGAAAGCGCAGGAGCGCGCTGCGGACCTCATGGTGCCGCTCATTGGGCTGCTCTACCGCGAGCGCAACGTTGTGACCGTCATGTTTGGCAAAGGCCTCGTGCACCAGAACAGCATCGACCTCGTGCGCAGCCACAACTACGTGTGCAAGTACGTCGGCCGCCGCGTGAGCCCTGTCGATTCCGAGGTCGTGCTTGCAGCGCTGACGCAGTACGCGCCGAACGCGCGCGACATGCGCCTCGACGTCGGCCGCACGCTCATCATGGTCGACGCGCTCGTCCGCGACGTGCACGCAACAACAGACGCAACCGCACGCGACGAGAAACTGCGTGCGATCGGCGAGTTGTTGAACAGCAAGATGGCACACCTCGCGCCGCCTGCTGCGCTCGACGGCTCCGTCTCGATGCGCAAGCCGAGCGACGTGGTGCTCTACGGCTTTGGACGGATTGGGCGGCTGCTCGCGCGGTTGCTGATTGAGAAGAGCGGGCCGGGCGTGAAGCTCATGCTGCGTGCGATTGTCGTGCGGAGCGGCACAAAAGAGGACCTCGCGAAGCGCGCGAGTCTGCTCCGTCGTGACTCGGTGCACGGTCCATTCAATGGCACGATCCAGTTCAACGAAGAAGCGAACGCGATCATTGCGAACGGCAACCTCATCCAGATCATTTACGCGAGCGGACCGGACCAGTGCGACTACACAAAATACGGGATCCACGACGCGGTCGTGATTGACAACACCGGCATTTGGCGCGACAAGGACGCGCTCGGGCTGCACCTCAAGTCCCCTGGCGTCGCGAAAGTGGTGCTCACGGCGCCCGCGAAAGGCAGCATCCCGACGGTCGTCGCAGGCGTCAACAACCACGACATTACAGCCGACGACCGCATCTTCTCCGCCGCGTCGTGCACGACGAACGCGATCGCGCCCGCGCTGCTTGCGCTCGAGCAAAAGTACGGCATTGTCGGCGGCCACATTGAGACCGTGCACTCGTTCACGAACGACCAGAACCTGATTGACAACTACCACATGAAGGAGCGCCGCGGTCGCAGCGCAGTGCTCAACATGGTGATCACGGAGACAGGCGCTGCCGCGGCGGTCGTCAAGTGCCTCCCGTCGCTCAAAGACAAGCTGACTGCGAACGCGATTCGTGTGCCGACACCGAATGTGTCGCTCGCGATCTTGAACGTCCACCTCGACCCAGAGCGCACGGTTGGGCTCACGGTCAAGGACATGAACTCGTACATGGCGCGCATTTCGCTCAACTCGTCGCTGCAGAACCAGCTTGACTTTGTGGACAGCGCGGAGGCCGCGTCGTCGGACTTCGTCGGCAGCCGTGCAGCTGGTACAGTGGACGGCAAAGCGACGATTGTGAAGGACAACAAGGTCGTGCTCTACGTCTGGTACGACAACGAGTTTGGTTACAGCTGCCAGGTCGTGCGGGTCGTCCAGGCGCTTGAAGGCATCGACCACCCGCGCTTCCCGGACGCGGCGCAGGTCGAGGAGATCGACCGCGCGCTCCACCTCACGTGGAACGTGTAGACGACACCCACTCCCCCCACACTTGCGTCCTGGATCGCTCGCTGGCTTTGAAAGTAGCGGTCGACTAGACAAATCCATTTCTGTTCCTTGACGGTTTTGTGTGAGAATGTGGTACTCCAACGTGGGCTCACTCGTGCTGTTTGGGACGTGAAGAGTGCACCTGAGCCCGACTGGCATCATGGCGTCGCGAGAGCCGCCGCCGCCGCCACCACCCAAGCAGCACGCTGTTCGGCCTGTCAGTGCGGTGCTGCTCCGAGCGACGAGCGACGTGCACACTCGGAGTCAGCACTTTCAATCAGCTGCGTCTGCGCGTCTCGACAGCAAGATCGAAGGTGGGCGGCCATTTCCATCACGACAGCCACTACATAACAAGGGCCCATGAACGAAAGGACTATCAGCACGCTTTGCTTTTGCTGTGCAGATCTGCGAGCGAAGCGCTCAATAAACTCTACGGTGGTGACGAAACCATCGTCTCAGCACCGACGACATGTTGAGCAGCAGTCGAGTACCACGCGCTTCACGAGCGCTAGTACGACACAGAGCACCGTTTCGTCAAGCACGCCGTCCACCAGGACGTCCAGGTCGTTCGACCAGGTCCTTTCCAGTCCCCGCACGGTGGATCTCCACTCTGCTCGCCCCCGTGATCATCTCACTAAACGGTCCACAAGCAACCATTCACAGGTCGACAACGACTGGCGTGTGACGAGTCCGAAGGCTGCGGTTCGCTCCTTCGCACCACCACGAGCTGCTGGCAGACATTCACTTGCAGACTCGTCCACGGAGTTGGGCGAGATCCAGCAGTCTGTCCAGCGCCTGCGAGCCCAGCGCGCGCACGTCGAACAGCTCCGGGACGAGAACGAACGGTTTGAGCACCTCGCGAGCGACCAGCGACGAGAGAACGAAGCGCTCCGCGCAGAGCTCGAGTCGTTGCGTGGCGTTGAGCAGGAGAACGTCGGTCTGCTGCAGAGCTTCAAGCTCCTCGAAGAGCGGCTGCACAGCCTCGAGCACGCGGGCCGCGAGAAGCGACTGGAGCTGAAGGCGGCGCACGACAAAGTGGCAAACGCCGAGACGCAGTGCAGTCACCTCGAGGCGGCAATGCAGACGTTGGTACTCGAGCACGAGCAGCGTGTGGACGCGCTCACGAGCAAGCACACGACGCTAATGGACCGGATACGGCAGCTCGAGTACGACCAGGACGCGTTCGTCGACCAGCAGCAGCGGCTGGAGCAGCACTGGCGCGACAAAGTGCAGCGAGCACGGCAAGAGACGCTGCTGGAGCAGCAGGACTACCGACTCGAGCTGGAGCAAGCGCGCAAGGAGAACGCGACGCTTGCAGCCGAGCTTGCACAGCTGGACACACAGGTGCAGACGCTGCTCGCGACGACTGTGCGGCAGACGACGCTGATCGAAGACTGCGACCGTGCGCTGTTGGAAGCCAAGGCACAGCAGCGGACCGCCAAGGCGAGCTACCACGACCAGCTCGAGCTCAACAAACGCCTCCAGGAGCAGCTCCGACGCCTCGAGACACATCTCAGCGCGCTCCAGCTTGCGAGCGAGAGCGAGAAGACAACGAGCGAGAAGCGCGTGTTTGAGCTCGAGAGCAAACTCGCAAAGCGCAAGGACCGACTCGAGGTGACGCAAGTGGCACTGCACGAGCGAGACAAGCAGCTCCAGGCGCTGCAGCGAGACGTCGCAGCTCAGCACCGCCGCGCTGAGGACATCGAAAAGGTACGCGTGTCGACTACCTCTCGTGGGGCGGTAGACGTGCATGGCAAACCGAACTGGACAAAGGCTGAACGTGTGGGATGTCGTCACTTGTGTGCGTGGTCGGTCAGTCGAATGGGGACCTGCGACGGCGAGAGAAGACGCTGCTGAGCGAGCTCTCAGAGCTGCAAACTGCGCTCGGAGTACGTCTCGTCAACTTCAAGGCCCAGTGACCAAATCGAGTCGGACTGCTGTGAGACTGACTCGCTGATGGCTACGTAGGATGTGGTGGACGAGAAGAAGGTTCTCACAGAGCAGGTGCTGGGTCTTCAAGGTACGCTGATGGTATTGTTGACTGTACCGAGTCGGTGGTGTCAAGAGCCAACTGATGGCGCCTCTCCTACTCGTGCTGACTGTCGTGCTGTGACCGACAGAACAACTCGAGACTGAGCGCAAGGACCGATCGCGGTGGGCGACAGCGCGGCTCAAGCTTCTCGCTGAGTTCTGTGACGAAGAGAACAAGCTGAGCTCAGCTCTGCGCTTTGGCGACAGAGCAACAAGCGCAGCAGTTGGGTCGTCGTCTTCTGAAGTGCAATGGGTCCGCGACGACCAAGAGATGGACGACGACAACGATGACGACTACGACGACGACCACCGGCACGGGTCCATCGTCTTTGGATAGTCAGTTGTACATTGTGAGTGCACCCTCCAGTTTTGACTCCCATCCAAGCCACTCCGTCACTAGCTCAAGCAGTACGATACATACAAATGCACCGAACGTACTTCCTTGAGTCGGGCTTCGCTCGAAACGGCGCGGTCGGGTGGTTGGTGGGCATCGCCACTCACTTGCATTACTTATCCGCCTTCTTCCTTCTATCAGTACACACACACGCACGCACGCATCCTGCGTCGGTGGTCCCCAGCACTGTCGTGCGCTCACTGAGGTACCGCGCGAGCCACAGTCATTATCACAGTCATGCGAGCCGGGCAAGAAGAGGAGGAGTGCACGGGCGCTTTACCTCTTCGACATTCGAGAGCGGCTCGTACGGTTGCTTCGCAGTCTGCAGTCGGCTGCGCACGAGGTTCTTGAGCTCCACGACCTTGGTGTCGTCGTCAAACTTGGTCGCACGCTGGCGCCGCTCGCCAACGACCGGCGGCGCGTACCGTTTCAGCAGCAGCGACGAGATCACGACCGACACGGACGAGAACGCCATCGCGAGCCCGGCGCACGCTGGCGGCATCGTCGAGTGCAGGATCGGGAAGAAGATGCCAGCGGCGAGCGGGATGCCGACAACGTTGTACGCGATCGAGAAGAAGAAATTAAGCCGGATGCGCGCAAAGACGACGCGCGCCAGGTCGAGCGCGACCACCACGTCCGAGAGGTTGCTCTTCACGAGGATCATCTCCGCCTCGGCCTTGGCGATCTGCGTGCCCGCGCCAATCGCCATGCCCACGTCCGCCTGGGCGAGCGCTGGCGCGTCGTTGATGCCGTCGCCCACCATGCACACGACGCGTGGCTTCTTCGTGGCAGGCGACACGCGCGACTGGAGCGCCTTGATCTGTGCGGCCTTCTCGCCTGGGAGCGCGATCGCCTTCACGTGGTCGATGCCCATCTTGCGCGCAATCGCGCTGGCCGTGCGAATGTTGTCGCCTGTGATGAGCCACACGTCGAGGCCCATGGCCTTGAGATGCGACACGACGGCTTGCGACTCGGGCCGTGGCGTATCGGCGAGCGCGACGACGCCCACGAGCTGCTCGTCGAGACACACGCACACGACCGTCTTGCCCTCCATCTCGAGCTCGTGCATCTGCTCGCGGATCGCGTCGCCAATCACAATGCGCTTCTCCTCGCAGTACTCGGGGTTGCCGACTAGCACAGTCATGTCAGCGGTGCTGTGCGCCACCTTCTCCTTCCAGCGCGGGACGACGCCTTGGATGCCACGACCCGGCACAACGTGAATCTCACGTGGCTCCCGGAGTTGCAGCTTCTCATGCTCTGTCGCTGCAAGCACGACTGCTTTGCCCAGCACGTGCTCGCTCACGCACTCGAGCGAGCCGCCGTAATACAGCACCTCACGTGGCGTGACGCTCCGGTCCGCGACCACGACATCCGTGACCGATGGGTGGCCGACCGTGAGCGTGCCCGTCTTGTCAAACACGATCGTGTCGACGTGCTTGGCGATCTCAAGCGCGCGTCCGCCCTTGATCAAGATGCCTTGTTTCGCGCCGACGCCGCAGCCGACCATGACAGCAGTCGGCGTCGCGAGGCCGAGCGCGCACGGACACGCAATGACAACGACTGAGATCGCAAAGAGGATCGCGATGAAGAGGTCGTTCGTGTGGCCGTCTTCCGGGTTGAGCCCAAGGTCGAGCTTCCACTGGTGCGGGATCGCGTCAGTCGCGAGCAGGATGTACCACGACAGAAAGGTCGCAAGCGCTACGCCGAGCACGAACGGCGCAAACACGGACGCGATCCGGTCTGCGTACGCTTGGATCGGCGCTTTCTGGAGCTGCGCGTCCTCAATGAGCGAGCAGATCTGCGACAGCGCAGAGCTCTCGCCGCCAAAGCAGCTCGACTCGATGACCAGTGCGCCTTGCTGGTTGATCGTCGAGCCAAAGACGTAGTCGCCTGCTTTCTTCGCGACCGGCATGCTCTCGCCCGTGAGCATCGACTCGTCGCACGAACTCGCGCCGCTCTGGACAATGCCGTCAGTCGGGACGTTCGCACCAGGTGGGATACGCAGCAGGTCCCCACGCTGGACGAGCTCGATCGGGATCTCGCGGTCGCTCTCGCCCTCGACAATCAGTATCGCAGTCTTGGGCTGGAGCTTCGCGAGCTCCGAGAGCGCGTCCGCGGTGCGGCCTTTCGCCATCGACTCCATGTACTTGCCGAGCGTGACAAACGTCAGGAGCATCGTCGACGACTCAAAGAAGTGGTGGCCGTGGTAATGCTCACTCAAGCCCGCGCCGACAAACGCGACAAAGCTGTAGATGTACGACGCAGTCGTGCCGACAATGATGAGGAAGTCCATGCCCATCATGCCGTGCTGCAAGCCCTTGAACGCAGCGACGTAGTAGCGCTTGCCAATCCAGAACTGGACCGGCGTTGCGAGCAAAAACATGAGCAGGAGCTTGAGCGTGATCGCGTTGAACACGGGCGTCATGAGGAAGTGGTGCACAGCTGGGATGTACCCGAGCACCATGTGGATGAGCATCGCAGGGAGCGAGAAGAGGAGCGCCGAGAGCAGCAGTTTGCGCCACTTGGCGACCTCCGACTTGCTCAGCGCGTCCTGGTCCGAGCTGCCCGAGTCGATCGCGACCGCGAACCCGAGCCCTTCGATCGTCGCGAGGACACTGCGCGGGCCAGTCGCAGACATTTGCTGGATGTGCACGTGGGCCTTGTGCTGCTCCACGCTGACGTTCACGCGGGAGACGCCCGGGAGCTTCCCGACCGCGGCTTCGATCTTTGCGGCACACGCTGCGCTGTTCATGCCGGTGACCGTGAACTTGAGCTCAATCGTGTCGCCTTCGCCCGACTCGACCGTGTGCGAGAACGTCGCCTTGTACCCCGCGTCTTCAATGCACTTGGCGAGCTCCGTCTTCTCGTCTTGGATCACGTCGCGGTCAAACACAATCTCTGCTTTCTGGCTAATGAGTCCGACGCGGCAGTCGAGCACACCCTGTCGTTTGTGCAGCAAGTCCTCGATCGCCTTGACGCACGCCGCGCAGCTCATGCCTTCGACGCGGAAGAACACGCGCGGGTGTGGCGTGTCTGCGAGCGCGACAGCGATCTCTGTCTGCTGCGAGTCCGCGGCTTTCTTTGCCTGGGCGATGAGCTTCAACGCAGCGACAGGGTCGTACGCGCGCGCGACAAAGCCGACGCACTCGACCATGTCCACGAGCTCCTCGATGCTCGTGCTGCCTTCGTGGGTCAGCGTAACGGTCGCGAGACGCTTCTCAAAGCTCACGACTGCACTCTGTACGCCGTCGACGCTGCGGAGCGCGTTCTCGACTGTCGTGCCGCAGTTTTTCTGGCACATCATCCCGTCCACGAGCAGTTGCACCACGAGTGGGTCGTCATTGACTGCGCTTTTGAGCAAAGCGGCACCAAAGCCCACGCTCTCCACTGCGTCAATGAGCTCCTCGACGCGGAGCGTAGCGCCGGGCGCCGCGAGGACGCGCGCACTGTGCGAGTCGAGGCTCACGACAGCAGACGCCACGCCAGGCACAGCGCGCAGTGCGTTCTGCACCGTCGTGCCGCAGTTCTTCATGCACATCATGCCCTCGATCGCGAGCTGCAGCTCGGACGCATCGCCTCCAGCAGTCATTACGCTCACAGGTGCGCTGTTGCAGAGATTGTGAACTGGCACACTGGCGGTTGGATCGCGCAAAATCTGGCGGAGCGAGTGGTGGCGGCGTGAAGCACGTGTGAGGCGATCTGCTTCGCTCTCCTCGTTCCAACTGAGCTGTCGAACTTTGTGACAGGATGTGAGCGCGTGCCAGCAAGTTGCAAAGTGAGGCGCCGCGAATTTCAGTAGCGAAGAAATCGAGGGAGTCGAAACCTGTCTGGACGTACGTTTGGTTGCGGCAGACACTTGTTGTGTAGCATTAGGTGGAGTGAAGCACAGTGGCGGCTCGACAAAGTGCTCCATATGGGTTTTGCGAACTGCAAAAGCAGTCACCGCGCTTACAAAGACCAAATCAAAAGTGGGTCTTGTCTCAATCATGAAAAACACCAAGTTTTGACTTGGGTTTTGTATGTAGAGAGTCCAGAGAGGTCCGACAAAACATCTGACACTAAATAATGCCAGCCGCAGAAAGAGTGGTGATGTGCGCGAACAATACTCACCTCCAGTCACTTTCGTGGATGGTTGGCACTCTTGATGGAGTCAGTCAGAGCCTTGCAGTGCCTCGAAGTGTGCGGATTATGTGGGTATCCGTGGAGGCTGAAGCGCTGTGCATTATTGGCATCACATGGAAAGAGCAAAGCTCGAGTGCATTCTTTCGCTGCTGGAGCCTGGAGGCCCCAGCCCTGCGTCCAGCAACGAACACGACTTCACGTGGCCTCCAAGAGTGCGTTCGTTAGCAAGAGCGTCCAGGTTGGTATCAAAAGTCGATGTCCATCACGCCATTCAGGTGTCCAAACACCTGAAGCCATTCTAAGCGTCGTATTGTAGCCACTTCAGCCCACATGCGTCATTACAGGAGTTGTTACGAGGACACTCGCGCTGCTTGAGTTTGCTCCCTTCACCTCCGAAGCGCTGCAAGCGAGGGAGCGTCACGGAGAGAACACGCTCGTGGACTGGTCGGTCGACACTTGTGACCAGATCGCATCGGACGCCAGCAAGGACGACTCGACGCTCATCTTGCGCGCAGAAGCTCGCGCTGGTGGCTTCCGAGCCGCTGCTACTACCGCTGCCTGTGTGCGCGCCTCTCGCTGTCTGCGCTTCTTCTTCGCGCGCTTGCTGTCTGCTGCGGGCACAGGCGAGTCGGGTTCAGAGAGCACTGCCTGCTTGGCGACTGTGACGTTCGCTTCGCTCGCTGCACCTGTTTGTGCACGCTGCTGCTTCTGTCGCTGTCTCTTTGCGGCCTTCTTCGACACTATCGGCGCCTCTGCGATCTCCTCCTTCGACTGCAGTGGTGGCACTGGCTGTTGCTTTGCTTTCTTTACCGGTCTCTCTTGCACTGGACTGCGTTTGGCTTTCGCATTGGCGGAAGCGGGCGTCACGTTCGTCACAGCCGCCACGGACGCAGAGCGTTTACGCGAACGAGCGTTCAGCGTCACAGGAGCCGAAACTGGAGCTGTTTCTTCCTTCTTCACCACCAACCGCACAATCACGCAGACCGCGTCGTCACTGCGGCCTTCGCATCCAGACAGGTGCTGTCGCATCGCTTCGGCCGTCTCGATCGTGCTCTCGTCGCAGCTCGCGCAGACTTCGAGCCGGTGCACAGCCGTGTTGCACTCCTTGCGGTGTTGCTTGAGCGCCGGTGCGGAGGCGAAGCTGCTGAAGCACAAGTTACACCTCGGTGCGGGCGGCACGTGGACGTCCAGCACGTTCGCGAGCGAGTCGACCGTAAAGTCTGGACGCGAGCGCGCCATGCGCTTCATAAGCTCGTCGTAGAGGTGGATCAGCACGAGCGCGTCTGCTGCCGCGTAGTGGAGCTGGCTGGGCGCGAGCGGGCGGCGGTTCCAGTTCGACGTCTGCTGCGTCTTGGTGAGTTTGCGGTCGAGGTAGAGCAGCACGAGCTTCTGGAGGCTGAGTGGGAGGTGGCCGCCGCCGCCCAAAAGCGCGACCGAGACGTCGTTGAGCTCTATGACGCGCTTCGCGACGTGGAAGCACGTGGCGCTTGGGTACGAGAGTGCGAGTTCCTGCAGGTCGTGATAGAATCCCTGGCCGAGCTTGAGCACGCGCTTCGAGAGGAAGACGTCAGCGAGCGCAGTGTTATAGAGCTTAGGTGACAGCGCGAGCAGGTCGAGCACGAACACATCCTCGGCTCCTCGAGCGTCCCGCGTCGCGATCTGCAGCAGGCTGCACGGGTTGCGCGCGCGTCCGGCACGGAACTCCGGCTTGGTCTCCGTGTCGAGTCCCATGACGACGGCAGCCCGCAGGCAGGTCACGCATCGCTGCCATTCGTCGGCGGAAGCGACAAAGTGAATACCAGCAGCCACGGCATACGCTGGGCGTTGATTCAGTAGCTGCATGAGTGGCTTCATGGCCGCCATCACCGCTTGCAGATACAGAAGCTCGAGGAGTCAGCCTCCAGTCAGAAATTGAGAGTTGGCACATCCCTTTGCTTGCAAGAGCAAGAGTGGGTTGAAATCCGCTGGTTCAAACGCCCAAAAGATGTGATTAGACAAAAATGAACTGCCCAAACGATGTGATTGGCGAAAAACGAACTGGGCAGTTCATTTTTGATTAATCACATCTTATTGCATATGCGAGTTTTTGACCCATACATTCAGCTCCAGAAAGTCAGTTCAAGAAACAATGAAAAATGTCGTTGAATGGTTGAATAATATTGATCATAAATAAATCATCTTAGAATTTTGTGTAGAATCAATTTCAATGAATAGGATTACTCCAAATGTATTTTCCCAATAATATTGAAGATACAAGTTTTTTGTTTTTTTAACACTTTCTAACTCAAGCAGACGGAATCTGGTAGGTGCCTTCTGAAACATGAAATCCGCTAAAGCGAATTGGGCCACAAGAACGGTATCAATCGATAGCCCTATGTCTTGCGGATTTGGTGGTACCTTGTTGACATCGTTTGGACGCGTGCAGGCCAAGATATCGCGGATCACGTTCAGCCATGTCCACCTTTTTCGCCTCCGAGGGGGCCGAAATGACATGCCTCCAGCGAAAAAATTCTTCCATATGACTGTAAATCGAGGTTTATCTTAATTTTCCTGTCATTTAATGGCATTATGTTGATAACTTGACATCCAGAACTTGTCGCGAATGTCCAAACTCCTCAGTTTTATCACTATTTTATCTCGAAGTCGTCACGAATGTTCTAAACTCCTCAGTTT
>JAASGD010000704.1:0-17617 GCA_023334115.1 Globisporangium megalacanthum | reverse complement strand
GCCATTAAATGACAGGAAAAATTAAGATAAACCTCAATTTACAGTCATATGACAGAATTTTTTTCGCTGGAGGCGTGTCATTTCGGCCCCCTTGGAGGCGAAAAAGGTGGACATGCCTGAACGTGATCCGCGATATCTTGGCCTGCACGCGTCCAAACGATGTCAACAAGGTACCACCAAATCCGCAAGACATAGGGCTATCGATTGATATCGTTCTTGTGGCCCAATTCGCTTTAGCGGATTTCATGTTTCAGAAGGCACCTACCAGATTCCGTCTACTTGAGTCAGAAAGTCAGTGTTAAAAAAATATATATATACATAAAAAATAAATAAGAAGCTTTATTTTTACTTTTTATCTCTACAGGCCTACAAAACTAAATTTTGTTTTTTGTAAGCCCAGCAATTTTATGTGATGGGCTTTAATTGGCTGCTTAGCAGAGGTCAAGCATTTTGATTGGCTGTAGATGCGGATCACCCTTAAATCGCGGGTGCCCAGCAACCCGCCATTTCATCGCAAAAATCCCACCACCATCATCAAGATGAGCGGGCTTGGGCAGCGGCTGCGGAACACGTACGCGTCTGGCGCACCGGCCAACTACGTCCCGGGCCTCGGGCGTGGCGCCGTGGGCTTCACGACGCGCTCGGACATCGGTCCTGCGCGCTCGCCACTCACACCCGAGGGGCTCGCGGCCGACGGCGGCGCCCTTCGCCCGACACCCAGCAGTGCTGGACCACAACCTGGTCCCGCAGCGCCGTTCCTGCCAGGCGCTGGACGTGGCCGCGGCTCGGACTTCGCCGGGGCTACAGGAGCTAATGGCGGCCGTGGCGCTGGCCGTGGCTCAGGCACTGCAGGGCTTGGTGGCTTTGGCCGCGCAACCGACGAGAACGAGGACTTTGGGGACTACTCCGAGACGAACTACGACGAGTTCTCAGGCTACTCGTCTGGCCGCGGGCTCTTCCAGGACACGCCGTACGACCAGGACGACCGAGAGGCAGACGACGTGTACGAAGCCGTGGACGAGCGCATGGACACGCGCCGTAAGCGCCGACGCGAAGTGCGGCAGCTCGAAGAGCTCAAGAAAGCTCGGCAGCAACAGCCAAAGCTCAGCGACCAGTTCGCAGACCTTAAAGCCGGTCTGCGCGCGATGAGCGACGCTGAGTGGGACCTGATCCCGGACGTCGGCGACTACTCGCTCAAGTTTAAGACGAACACTGCGCTCCAGAAGCGCAACGAGCTCTTTGCGCCAGTGCCCGACCACGTCCTCGCCGGCTCGGCCAGTGCAGTCGCAGCCAATGGCAGTGGAGCAGGCGTCCTCAACGGATCGATTACACCCAGCGGCTTGGATCCGCCGGGGATGACGTCAACAATGACAGGATTGGCCGAGGCCCGTGGCGCCGTGCTCTCGCACAAGCTCGACAAAATGTCCGACTCGATTACGGGCCAGACCGTCGTGGACCCGAAAGGGTACCTCACGGACCTCAACAGCCTCAAGCTCACGAGCGACGCCGAGATTGGCGACATTAAGAAAGCGCGGCTCCTCCTGCGGTCCGTCACGACCACGAACCCGAAGCACGGGCCGGGCTGGATCGCTGCTGCGCGGCTCGAAGAGGTCGCGGGGAAGCTCGTTCAAGCCCGCAAGATTATTGCGCAGGGCTGTGCGAGCTGCCCGACGCAGGAGGACGTGTGGCTCGAAGCCGCGCGGCTGCAGAACCCGGACAACGCCAAGACGATCCTCGCGCAAGCCGTGCGCCACGTGCCCAAGTCCGTCACCGTCTGGCTCACGGCCGCGCAGCTCGAGCGCGACGACGAGCTCAAGAAGCTCGTGATGCGGCGGGCGCTCGAGTTCGTGCCGAACTCGGTCAAGCTCTGGAAAGCGCTGATTGAGCTCGAAGACGTCGACGGCGCCCGCGTGCTCTTGAGCCGCGCGGTCGAGTGCGTCCCGCAAGCCGTCGAGCTCTGGCTCGCGCTCGCGCGGCTCGAGACGTACGAGAACGCGAAGCGCACGCTCAACAAAGCCCGCACTGCGATCCCGACCGAGCCGTCGATCTGGATCACTGCGGCGAAGCTCGAAGAAGCGCAAGGCAAGCCCGAGATGATTGAGCGCATCGTGCAGCTCGCGCTCAAGTCGCTGCAGAAGCACCAGGTCGTGATCAACCGCGAAGCGTGGCTCGCGGAAGCGGAAGCGTGCGAGCTCGCGGATGCCCCGCTCACGTGCGCAGCGATCGTGCGCGCGTGCGTCGACGTCGGCGTCGAGCCGGAGGACCGGAAGCGCACGTGGCTCGACGACGCAGAGACGAGCGCGAGCCATGGCGCGCTGCTGACGGCCAAGGCGATCTACGCGACGGCGCTCCAGGTCTTCCCTGGCAAGAAGTCGATCTGGCTGCGTGCAGTGGCGCTCGAGAAGCAGGTGGGCTCGGGCGAGGCTGTGGAGCAGCTCCTCCAGCGCGCGGTGACGGCGTGTCCAGGGGCAGAGATCCTCTGGCTCATGGCCGCGAAAGAGGTGTGGACGAACGGCTCGGTCGAGAACGCGCGGCTCATTCTGCGCCAGGCGTTCAGCGCGAACCCCAACAGCGAAGCGATCTGGCTTGCTGCAGTCAAGCTCGAGTGGGAGAACGACGAGATTGAGCTCGCGCGCGCGCTATTGGCCAAGGCCCGGGCCCAGGCGCCGTCCGCACACGTGTGGATGAAGTCGGTGCTGCTCGAGCGCGAGCGTGGGGAGGACCCACAAGCCGAAGAAGCGCTTCTATTGGAGGGCATCCGACTCTACCCGACGTTCGCCAAGCTCTACATGATGGCCGGCCAGCTGTACGAAGCCCACGAGCCGCCGAGCTACGACAAGGCGAAGGCCATGTACCGCGAAGGCGTGCGGCAGTGCCCCAAGTCGATTCCGCTCTGGACGCTCTCGAGCCGGCTCGAAGAACAAGTGAATGGCGTGACGAAGGCGCGGTCTGTGCTGGAGCTTGCGCGGCTCAAGAACCCCAAGAACGACCAGCTCTGGCTCGAAGCTGCGCGGCTCGAAGCCCGCTGGAAGAACCCGAAAGGCCAGGAGATGCTCATGGCGAAAGCGCTGCAAGAGTGCCCCGAGTCGGGCCTGCTCCTCGCCGAGTCGATCGACATTGCGCCACGAGCGCAACAGAAGCGCGCGTCGTTCACAGCGCTCAAGAAGAAGGACAACGACCCAGCGGTGTGTCTAGCAGTCGCCAAGCTGTTCTGGCACGAGCGCAAGTACTCGAAAGCGCGCAAGTGGCTCGAGCGCACAGTGCAGCTCGACGCGGACTTTGGCGACGGCTGGGCCTTCTACTACCTCTTCGAGGCCCAGCACGGCGCGGCCGCGAGTGCGGCAGCCGACGTGCTCAAGCGCTGCGTCAGTGCCGAGCCCAAGCACGGCGAGCGCTGGACGCGCGTGGCCAAACAGACTGCGAACCGCCGCAAGAAGACGGCCGAGCTCGTCAAGCTCGTGAGCGCTACGCTGCCATTCGCTGAGATCATGTAGCGTAGCTGTCGGCTAGGACGGATCTCCTATCCCTTCTTCAATCACTAACAACCGCACTTACGCTTCTCGTTTCACAAAGGCCGCGACCCGCCGAGCCGCGCGTTCGAGCTGGTGGCGGCGCCAGTACTCTTCTTCCTCTGCAATCGCTTCTTCTGCGCGCACTTGGGCGATGAACTCGGCGAGCTCGACGCGCTTCTCCTCGGCCGCGAGCCGCCCGAGCCGCCCACGGTACGCGCGCTGGAGTGTCGTAGCGGCGGCTCGTTCGAGCGCGCGCTCAGCGTCAATCTCACGCCGCCGCCGCATCCACTTGCGGCCCGCAAGCCGTCCGAGTCGCCCGCGGTAGACGCGCTGGATCTGCAGTGCAGCTCGAGCCTCGCGCTTCGCTGTCTGGTGTTCCCGCACGAGCCGCTGGCGGTACGTCGCAGTCTTCTGCGCAAGGAACTGGTGCTGCCGCGCCTGTGCGCTCTGCGCCTTGTGGTCGTACTGCGCCGCCTTTTGCTGGCGCCGTGTGACGTTCTTGCGCTCCTGGTCCATGCGCTGGCGCTCGGCCGACTGCTGCTGAGCCGCCGGCTTGAGCCGCGTTGCTGTCGGAGCTGCCCACACGCGCCTCTGCGCTTTGAGCATTGAGAGCCCGCGAAAGTACATGAGCGTCATGCAGAAGAGCCCGAACTTGAGCGCTGTCTCCGTCTCGGTGAGCGCCTTGTCCACGGCTGAGCCCTTCTGGACCGCCTTCCGGTGCTGCGAGCTCTCGAACGCCTGCACCGCAATGGGCCGCCACTTATCGAGCGGCTCGCCCTGGTCGTTCTTAAACTTCTCGTTCTCGTGCTGAGCCGCGAGCTCGCGCTGAGCCGCCAGGACGCGCTCACGTTGGTCGAGGACGCGGAGGTCGTGGAGTGTTAGTGGTCCGTCAGGCTTGAGGCTCGGCACGAATCCGAGGGCCCGCCGCTCGGACTCGCGCTCGCCAAAGATCCAGCCTTCGAGCATCGCGTCGAGGACGTCGTCGACGACTTCGCGAGCCGTCACGTGCGCGACGAGCCGGTTCTGCTCGCGCTCGAGCCCGAGCTGGACCTTGTCGCGCCGCTGGGTTTGCGCAAACCCGTGTAGCGCCTTCGTCTCGAAGAGCGGCTCGTGGGTCCGGAACGTGGCGTGGAGCTCAGTGTCGACAGCACGCAGACGCAGGTGCTGGTCCCAGCACTTCAGCTCGGCCGTGAGCTCGTCAAAGAGGTCGGGCTTGCGCAGTGTCACAGCTCCGCCCCCGGCCTTGACGGCTGCGCGGCACACGGAGGACGCGAGCGTGAGGTCAGGAGATCGCTTGACGCGTTCCAGCTCGGCTTGGAGCTCTTCCACGCGCCTCTCGACAGTTCCGTGGGCCTCCTGTAAGTACGGCAGCCACGTGCATGGGTTCGCGCGGCAAGCCATACACCCTCCGGCACCAAGCTCCTGCTCTTGGAGCAGCTGGCGCCGCTCTTCGAGGCTTCGTCCTTTCAGCGCCTGTGAGGAGCGAGCCATGAGCCAGAGGAGCGAGCCATGAGCCAGAATAGCGACCAATCAGAGAATGCCTTGAACTAACTCAAGGTGAGTATCCTCCACACACGTACATCTTTGATCTCTCGACGCTGCTTCTGGAGACTCTTATGCTTGAGCGTCTTGCCGCGGTCCTTGGCGCTCTTGCCGGCCTTGGCGTCCAGCTTTGCGAGCCGTCGCGCCTTCGCTTTGCGCGCGAGCTGCGCTTCCTCGTCGCTATCTGAGCTCGAGACCGAGTCCGCGTCCGGCTCGAGCCCACTACGAGCCGCCCCGCGCTTCGGTTGTGTGCTGCCGCCGGCTCGGCCCTTCGCGAGGAAATGCTCGAGCTCGAACGTTTCCTTCTCAGCGACCTGCGCCATGAGCAGCCGGTCGAGCTCCTTCTCGAGCTCGAGCCGGAGCACCTTGGTTGGGAACCGCTGGAGCGTCGAGTGGAGCACAAACGAGTCCATGAATTCGTTGCGCGTGTTCGCGACAGCACGCTGTAGCTCGTGGTACACGAGCCGACAGCGCGCGTCGACGTCCATCTCGACGACCTCCACGGCTACTGATTGGCTGAGCTGAAGCCGCGCGGCTTCGACAAGGTTCACGCTCAGCTGTGGGTCGAACTTGAGCAGCAAACTGCGCGCACGGAGCTGGTGGCTCGGGAGCTTGAAGAGCTCCTCGTCTGGCGTGTTCAGCGCCGCAACGAGGTCTTCACGCGTGAGGCTCGGGGCGATTGGGAGGCTCGGAAGCTGCGAAACACCATCAGAAGTCCCGATCGGTGGGTGGCGCAGCTCGTCCGCGAGCTTGCGGAGCTTCAGCGAGTAGTACGACGGGTTCAGAAGCTGGTCGTAGAACCGCCACTCGCGCTCTTCCGTCGTCAGCTCAGCTGTCTTCTGGGACCGGAGCAGAGCTGCCACCGTCGTGGGCGAGGCCCCAACTGGTGCTTTCCTGGCCGTCGAGGAGTGGCCAGTGCAGTGGTCGTCGCGGAACCTGGTCACGATCTTACGGACCTGGATCTCGCGACGCTCGAGCAGGTTCCACGGCGCCTTTAGGATGCGGTCGAGCTCAGCTTGCGAGAGCACAGCAAGCTGCTCCTCATCCTTCGTGAGCGCCGGGAACGCGCCGTGCAGGCGCATGCGCGCGTCCCCCGCGACGACGAGCCGAGCCTCCCAGTCGTACGCGCGCGGGTAGAGGATGCGGTCGAGGAGGACCCACTCGCGCTCCTTCTTCTCGAGCGCGTCGTGGCCTTTCTTGTACTTGCGACGGAGGCGCTCGGCCGGAGTCATCATGGACGGCAGCGTCGCTTTCATTGCCGACAGCTCGGCCCACCGCACTCTACCGGACTTGGCGCCGGCGCTCGCGTACTCGACGTTGAGCTCCCGCGCGAGCTTGGCTCCAGCGGCGTCGCGGTCCCGCACGTCGTTCGTGTCGACAAGTGCGGCCGCGAGCCGCGGTAAGTGCGCACGGTACTCGACAAGGTCGCGTTCCATAGCGTCGCACTGGTCGAGCAGGTCGGCGTGGATCCGCGTGAGCTCGTGGAGCCCCGTTTCAATGTCGCGTGCTTCCTCCTCACGCTTTGCATACAGGAAGCACTGGTGCGTGAACGCGGTCTCTGCGGCTCGAGCCGTCGCGTGCAGCTGCGCGCGGGCCTCAGCGCTCAGCACTGGGACCGCGTTGTCCGCGTCGAGCTGCGTCGTGGCGCGGAGCATCGCGAGCTCCGCTGTCCGTGCTGCGTCTCTCGCGCTGCTGGCCATCGTGCGGGCGAGCCGCTTCTTGCGCTCGCTCAGCTGAACCGAGACGAAGACGTTCTGGATCTCGTCTCTCCGGACCGGCAGCAGCTCTTGTTTCTTGAGCGCGTCCACACGCTTCGTCCGGAGCACTTCGGACGCACAGAGCGCGGTCGTCGCTGTCACTTCGATCGAGTACGCAGTGAACACTGGCGCACCGAGCACGACTTGGTACGCCGCAGCGGAGCAGAGCGGCTTGAACGTCGGCTCGTGACGGAGCACGAGCTTCCCGAGGCTGTGTGGCGTACAGAGCGCAATGTCGCGCTCGCACGAGCACTTGCCGATCGGCACTGGAGCTCGAGGGACTTGGCCCGTCCCGTCCACTGGCGCTGGTGGGAGGACGTAGAGCATACCGGCGAGTCGACCGTTCTGGTACCCTGTGGACCGGAAGTGGCCTTGGAAGACGACAGAGACGGTGAGCGCGAGCACGCCGACACCGAGCGCTGGGAGCCGGAAGGAATGCGTCGCACTGCGGTGCGGCTCGAGCTCACACTGGGTCGCGTGCAGGAGCGTCAGGGGCGCTGCGTGGTCATTCAGAAGCGCACAGCGGCCGCGTTCAACGACACCGCCTGCTGCTTTCGCTCTCGCGCTCGCAGTCTCGACTGCTTCCGGCAGCTCGTCGAGCTTGGTCGTCACGGTCGCTGCGGCTTGCGTTGCCGGCTCGAGCACGAACGCGTCGTCGTGGCTCGCAAAGTACGCTTCGCCGTCACCGCAGGTATACTTGCGTAGTAGGTAGTGAGCCTCGAGCTCCTCTTCCGCCTTGAAAAACGCGAGCGCGAGGCAGGTGCGTGCTGGGAGCGCCAATAGACGTTCGATCTGCTGTTTGTCCAATTGGAGAGCGGCTCGGCCGGATTGGTCGGCTTGATCGGCTCGCTGCTTCTCCTGCTGCTGCTGCTGCTGATAGTCCGCGTGCTTCTGGATGATCTCAACCTCGGCGACGTCGACGCACTTGTAGTAGTGTGCATAGTTGACGCGGAAGTCGAGCGCTACCCACCGTTTCTCCTCGGCAGTGCGGCTCGTGTGTGGCTTACGACGGACCTCTTCCGCTAAGTCCGGACGCAGCGGCAAGCCGCCGTCACGGCTCTCACCCGCTCCTGTCTTCATGTTCCCACTCGAACCGACCGAGCGGTCTCGAGCCGCGATCGCGTCCTTGAGTCCTCGCAGACTCTGCTCGACATTGAACGTCTGTTCGCCGAGCTCGTTCAGCTCGCGCTTGTTGGCTCGCAGCTTGGCTCGGACGTCGGTCTCTGCCTCTCGCAGCTCGGCGACCTTCTTCGTCAGCACTTCGAGCTCCGCGTCGTGCTCGCGCACAAGAACGCGCCGCAGTACGCGCTGCAGCGAGCCTTCAATGCGGAGGCTGGTGTCAAAGTACTCGGTCGAGGCCGCCACGGCTCGGTCGCGCTCGGCTTGGACTGCGAGCAGGCGAGTCGAGCAGCGCTTCTCGGCCTTGGCGTTGCGTTCGCGCAGCTCAAACAGCTGCTCGCCTTCCTCGCGCGTGCACAGCACCATCTCGTTCCCTTTCTCAGCGCTCAGCTCGAGCGTCCGGAGCAGCTCGAGCCGGAAGCCTTCGTTGCGCTTAATGAGCTCGCTCAAGCGCTGCAACAGCGTGTCTTTCCAAGCCAACTCGTGCGCGTGCAGAGACAGGTCGTGGTGAAGTCGCTCGAGCTCGTCCTGGCTCTCGTCGAGCTCACGAGCCAGCGCTTGGACTTCGAGCGTCGTGACTGGCACGATGCGCACCGTGCCGAGCCCAGCTTTCGCGACCATGCCGGTCGACTTGGCCTTGAGCAGTACCCGCTCGAGGTTCCGCGCTGCGAGCTCCTTGTCCGCCGCCGTCTTCTTGAGCTCGTCTAGTGCGGCTCGTTTCTCCGCCGACTCGTCTCTCTGCGACGCCTTGAGCTCGTAGAAGTGCACGAGGTCTGTCGTGAGCTTGCCTGCACCGACTGCGAGCGCGGGGAAGTTCGCGTACGTCGGGAGAAGGTCCAGTGCGTACGCTTCGACTGGGCTCGACACGAGCTCGTTCTGCTCGAACGCTTTCTGGAACCGCTTGAGCTGCTCGCGCTTCTCGAGCTGCGCAGCGAGCCGCTCGTGCTGCAGCGCGACCTGGAACCGTTCCCGCTCGAGTTCGAGCCGCTCGGCTTCGATCGCCTCGACCTTGCGCGTCATCTCGCTGTTGCGGCTCCCGCGCTCCGCGTCCTGGCTCGCGCGCTCCTCTTGGCGCTGCGAGTGCACGTCTTCCAGCGCCATGAGTTTAAGCTCGAGCGTCAACCTAGCCTGCGCGAGCTTCTGCGCCTCCATCTGCGCAAAGAACGCTCGCTGTGCCTCGTGCTCGCGCTGCTTGATGCGCGTCTCGACTTCCTTCCCGCGCACCTGTCGCTCGAGCTGTTCCCGCTGATTGGCGTGCGCGAGCGCCTCCCGCGCGTCGAGCCGGGCTCGCTGAGCCGCTTCCCGAACCTGCTTCTCGCGAACTTGCGCTTGCTCTGCTTCGAGCGCTTGCTGGAACCGCTCGAGGATGGCTGTGGTTGTGCCTGAGCCTTCGAGGCCGCGGTCGAACAGCTCTTGCTGAACCCACTTAATCCCATGGACCGCCAGCAGCTCGTTCGCTAGCGTTGCACAGTCTCCAGGGTCCTCAGTGTGCGATTGGGGACGCTCTTGAGCTTGCAGAGAGGTGTCTGGGGCGCCTTCGCTCGCACTGTTCGGCAGTGCTCGCGTAATATCGGCTCGGTCTGTCGCCTGGTGTCGAGTGTCTGGTGCGAGCCGAACACTGGGAGCCGACGAAATCGGCTCGTTGGTCTCTAGGTCGACTGCGACACCAGCACTCGACGCAGACACCTGAGCCGAGGCTGTCGCGTTCGCTTCCGCGCTGACGAGCACGAGCTGGCGGAAGAGATCGTGCATAAAGTGCGTGCGTTCTTGGAGCACGTCGTGGCCGCTCTTGAGCCACGACACGTGCACTTGCGGCGTCGCCACACTGTCGACTGAAGCGACAGGAGAAGGAGGACTCAAGCACGCAGAAAGCGACGACGCAGTGCACTCGACCGGGAATGCGGCGGTGACGCACTCGACCTGGTCGGACCCAAAGAGCGCGTTCAACGAGCCGTGCACGAGCACGAGAGCGAACGGACTCTCGGCAGCTCGGAGGTTACTCAGCGCCGAGTCGACGCGCTTGTTCTTGACGCTGCCGTGCAGCAACCGCCGCAGCAGCTCGAGATTCGAGCCTTCGAGGAACCGTGTGCGCGTCTTGAAGAACGCCTCCATCGCTGCACGGCGGCTCGAGGCGATTTGCGTCAAGTAGAAGTCGCTGAAGACGCTCTGCACGAGCGCTTCGTGGGCCTCGGCTCGGCTCGCGACGCTGCCGAGCGCGCGTGCGAGCTGCTGGAGACAGTGCCGGGCGCTGTCGTCTGTACACGCGAGTGCGTTGATCAGTACGAGCCCTCGCTGTGCGTGCAGAAAGAGCTGCAGCGGCGGCTGCGACTGCATCCGCCGCGGGATCTCGACTGTGAGCAGCTGGAGCGCGGTGCTCCCGCCAGTTCCGAACGCGACGACAAACTGCGGGACGGCGCCAACGCCGAGCTTGGGCTGCACGAGCCACTCGCGCGTTGTGCGCATGACGTGTACGAGGAGCTCGGCGTACGCGTGGGCGAAGAAGTCGTTGTTCCAGAGCGTCCGTCGTCGTGTGCGTGTGGGGAAGCCGCAGAGAAGGACTTTGCCCCTCGGGAAGCGGGTCAGCAGCGGCTGAAAGAAGACGTCGAGTGTCTCTAGCTGCTGGAACGCGTCGAGCAGCACGGTGAACCGGAACGCTGTGAAGTTCGGCACGCTCGGATCACTCTCGACTTCAAAGTCGGCGTACTTCGCGGACGACAGTGGCTTTGTGGGTGAGCCCGAGAGCGGGTCTTTGTCCAAGCTGCTGCTGGACGACGTGGCGCTGGTGTCGTGGGAGAGCACTGCATACGCGACGGCAGTGGCGTCGTCGAGCTCGAACGTGCGCCATCGCGGGTCTGTGGGGAATTCCAACACCTCGTCCTGGTTGAGGACCGGGTCCGGGTCCGGAAGCTTGAGTTTGCTGACGCCTGGAACTGGTGGCTGATAGGTGGCATCCGTCCTTTGTGGGCACTCCTCCTGTTCAGCGTCCGGGTCAAACAGCCGCGCGGAGACGCTTGGAGGCAGCCGACGCTTGCGCTGTTGCAAGCTCTCGAGCTCCTGCAGCGCCCGTTTGCTGCGGTCGCGGGCCCAAACCGGCAACAAGCTCGGCTTGCTCGTACGCTTCTGCTTCGTTGGTCGCGGAGTGATACCGACGCGTACAGCGTCACTGAGCGACGCTTGCTGTGCACGTCGAAACGCGTCCACGTAGTCTTGTGGAGGCGTCGTCGCACGCTTGCTGCCGTCATCTTTGTCTTCGCTAGCTCTCGGCTTCTTCCCACGCACGACAGCTTTACGAGGCTTGGCGACGCTGCTCGCTGGCCGCTTCTGCGGCTGCTGTTGGCTGAAGAACCGCAGAAAGTCCGCGCGAGAGAAGTAGGCGCGTGAACGACCACTGCTGATCTGCTCCACGCAGCTCTCGGCGTCTGATTCGTCCCATAGACGCACACTGCCAGTGCCACCTCCAAGGCGCAGTTCCGCCAGCGCCGCCATGAACGCATCGACGTCCACGAGTCCCTCACTGCGCCGGTCAAAGTGCTGGAAACACGACTCCAGATCGACGCCACGCGCGCCAGCTTCGCGAAGCACCTCTGCGAGATCATCCAGAACCCCTCGAGCTGCTCTCGTCAGTTCATTGGCGCCACTCGTGACGTTGACTGCAGATCGCGTCGGCATGATCAGCTCAGAGGCGTCGCTTCAGATCCGCATCAAATCACTCACCTATTTCTTAGTAGTGATAAAATACAGGGATTTCATCTAGCCAATCAAAAACCAGGAAACGCATAATTTTCGACACCACTTCAACTTGGGATGGATTGGCGAACTCAGTGCGCTTGCGGCTGGCGTGAACATGCGCACGTCGAGGTGTAGAAAATGCGCGCTCGACGCTCGGTTCCGACATGCGATGTCGCGACACTTGATGCCCATCGAGGTCCCGAGGTCCTTACACCAGCACGCCAGCGCTCGCCGCTCTCATTCTCCAATTTGCCAGCAAACGCGCATCCAAACAGACAAACCAGCAACCAAGCAACTGGAACCCAGCTCCACAATCACCATCATGGGCAACTTCGCTTCGATCGCCGCCACCCGCACGACCTCTGCGCTCCCGAGTGACGCTGTTGTCATTGATTGCGACTGGCTCGAAGCCACGCACCCGCACTTCCGGCTCGCGACCATCGAGTCCTCGAGCTCAACATACTCTGGGAAGATCCCGAACAGGGCTGTCCCCGTGCACAAGCGCGTGGCTCGCAACCCACTATGGATGTGTGACGCACTCCGCTGCTGCAAGCGAGCGTTCGTGGCGCTCGTATCCGCCGCCACCCCTCGAACGAACGAGCCGGCCGCGTGTTTCGTCGAGCCTACGCCAGTCGTGGGCCCGGTCGAGAGCGAGGTCGCCGAGGAGAACGCAGCCGCCGACATCGACGTCGCAGACGACTTCTTTGACGAGTTCCACCAAGTGTTTGAAACGCGCTCGGCCGCCAAGACGGCTGCGTTCACACCAGCATTCGTCGTTCCAGCGAACACGACTGCCAAGACCATCAGCGTGTCGTGGAGCAGCTCGAAGCTCACTCAGATGAAGTCGCTCAGTGCCGACGACAACGAAGACGACAACGAGGACGACTTTGAGGACTGCCTGTCGTACACAACGGACGCCACAGAGGCGCTCAGCGACTCGGAGAACGAGAGCAAGTGCTTCGACTTCTGCTCGGACGCACAATGCAAGCTGCACGTCGACGACGACTCGGCGCCGCAGAACGACACAGACAGCGAGTCCGAGTCGCTCTACTCGGGCGACAACAACAACGAAGAGGACGAGGAAGAGGACGACTTGGACTGCGAAGCGCGCGCCGAGCGGTTGCTGCGCTTGGCGTCTTCGTGTCCCGACTTTGAGGTGTACCTCGACGACTACCTATGCACGTGCGGCGAGTGCCCGCAGTACAAGCTCATTGCGTACGAAGTGCAACGCTACGGCACGTACGCGAGCGAGGCGGAGAGGAAGAGCTTGACACGCATCCTGCAAGCCTTCTCGACATACAATGAAGTCATCGGGTACGACTGCGACATGATCCCAGCCGCGGAGGAGTGTCTGCAAGTCTGGGGCGGCGACGAGGAGCAAGCGTTCAAGTCTTTCGTCACGCTCAACGACGAAGTGCCTCACCTGTGCCGCGTGTGAGCAAGAACCACGTCTCGCAAGCACCCGAGCCGCTCGTCCGCTCCTAGGATCACGTCGAGTCCTCGCGCCAGTGGTAGAGACGGCAGTCTGGCGCTCGTGGGTCCCTCATTACGGACTCGCGTGCGTAGCGAGCGCGGCTGAGCCTCATCACGCTCAGCCCGCTGCGTCCAGACCGTCGAGCGAGTCGCATTCAGCTGGAAGTTACGACACGAGCCGCGAAAGAGCGCTTGAGCCCTCATTACGGCTCTTGCGCTTGGCGAGAGTCGCAGTCTCCAGTTGAGTGTGACGCGCTCGCTGCTGCTCTTTGCTGGTGCCGACGTATCTGACGGGTTCTTGGGTGTGGGATGAGGGGTTTGCCTGTTTGCTTGTACAGTGCCGACCACACACCGACCGACACGACGAGCTCCATTTTGTTGACTGTCTCCAAGCCTCCAAGCCTCCGTACATTACCTCGAAGTATTTACCCAATCAAAGTTATTTATCAACAAGTGAACCAATCACCAGTGTCTTTACTGTATTGTTGACCCTTTACACCCAAGCTGAGTCGGCTTGACTCCGCGCCGAGGCCGACGCCTCGACCTTGGTCCGGATCGCCTGCACGCTCATCACCTGCCGGTAGCAGATGCTCTCAGCGAGGTACCGCGGCAGGATGCCCTTGAAATCAGCGCGTACAATGCACGTGAGCTTGGCGAACGTCCCGCCCGTGAGCTCCGAGCCGGCGTCATCAACCGACGCCGGCTCGATGAGGAATCCGCCAGTGGCGTACGACATGCGCACTGTGCCCTTGATCTCCGGTACGTCCGAGCGTGGGATGGACTCCATCACGACTGCAAACGTATCGAGCCGGTCAGTGTGGTCGACAAAGCTGTGGAGGTCACACGAGTCCCGGGGCTTAACGAGCCACGTGGGCCAGAGCGAGAGCTTCGGGTGCGACCGGTACATGATCACGCGCGACTCGTCGATCGGCTCGACTTTCTTAATGTTCGCCGCGTACTCGTCCCACTCGGAGATGCTCTCGAGCGACCGCAAGTACTGGTACACGCGTGCCGGCGTGGCCTTGACCACCACGGACGCTTTCATCTCGACAAACCGGTTCTTCTCCGCCCGACCGGTGCTGCTACTGGCGGCGCTCGACACCCGACGCCGACCGGCGACCTTCGCGTCGTCTCTCCGGAACACGTCGACGTGGTGTTTGCACTTGTACGACGTCCACTCGGACGCTGTGAGCGGGTCGACTGCATGGAGCAGGCGTTCGAGCCCTGTCTGCGACAGCTTGGCGTAGTAGAGTTTCATGAGCTGGATGTTGCGGTGGCTCACGTGCCCAATCATGTCGTCGAGCTCTTCCGGCGTCACGCCAGCACTCGCTCCACGTGACCGTGACCGCGACCGCGACGACGACGACAACGACAGCTTGTGGCCGCTGTCGGTCGCTTCGTCGTCCACTTCTTTCACGACGTTCATGTCTGGACCCTGGAACGACGACAAGCTCGTGGCAGACTTGAGCTTGCGCTTCGGCTTGGGCTGGCCGACCCCATTCTTCTTGAGCCCAGGACTCACGAGGATGCCGTTCGTGCGCCGCCGGAACTTGTTGTCCCGCGCTACTTCTTTCGTGATTCCGTCCACGTGCGCACGGATCCACTCACGGAGCACAGGGAGGTACTCGTCTGGACTTGCGACGGTCGCTGCGCCGGTGAGGTTGTTCAGCGCCACTGGTTCCTTCGCGTCCGTCGCCCAGACCTGCGAGATCCGAGGCGCCGCTTGGCTGCGAGCGATCATACTCTCGCGCCGGCTGTCGTTCTGAGCTTGCTGGCAGATCTGGTCGTAGAACCGGTGCAGCTTCGCGCGGTTGCGGGCGAGGAACGTGTTGAACGGCGCCATGTAGGCTTCGCGGCCGCCGTACTCGACGTTGTTCGCGAGCGACTGGAAGAGCTTCGCGACGAGCACGAGCGTGCGCTGGAGCGTCTTGGACGGCGGCTCGGCGTTCGGCGTGAGCTGGAGCTTGTGCGGCACGACGAGTGCGGGGCAGATGAAGCGCAGGAAGACGAGGCCGCCGAGGTGCAGGAAGAACTCTTCTCGTGCAGTAGAAGTGCCACCGTACTGGGCTTGGGCTTGGGCTTGGGCTTGGGCCTGGAACGACTTGTCGTCGGCGAACGCGTCGTCGCCCATGGAGCTGAGCCGAGGCAGCGACGTGTTGCTCTTGCGCTCGTCGCTGAAGCGCTGGTCTTCGCCAATGGCGCTCAGCCGCGGGACCGAGAGGTTGCTCTTCCGGTCGCGGTCCAGCAGCCGCACCATCTCGACTTCGAGCACGCGGTAGATCTTGGCGACTTGGTATGGGAAGTACGGGGCGGCGGAGCAGATCCGGTCCAGGACGCGGTCAGCGAGCGCTTCGAGCCGCGCTTGGTTCGCGTGGAGGTCGTCGCCTGCGTCGAGCAGCTGGGGGTTCACTTCGTGGGACTCGGTCGCGTCCCAGAGTTCTAGGACAATGTCCTGGAGAGCCGTGTGGAGAAAGTCCGTTCCGAGGTCGCACGTGTACTCGCGAATGATCTATAGGAGAGAGAGTGAGAGTGAGTGTGGTTAGTACCGTAGTCATCACTCAGGACCCAAGAGAGAGAGAGAGAGAGAGACGCACGGCGGTCGTGGTCGAGTTGGCGCGAAAGAGCTCGTTCCAGTTGAGCGTGTCGACCATTTCCTGGAACATGAGGAGGCCCACGAGCCTCCGGAGCTGGTCCTCGAACGCCTCGAACACGAACAGGAGCGCGCGCACGACGTCCACGTCCACGCCACTCGGGCTCTGTCGTCCCATTCACTCGTCCATTAGACCTGTTGTTCTTCCTTCTCTAACCACTCAGCTCCAGTAGCCAAGCACACGAACCCACCCATTCGTAGTACGTACCGAAGCGATGGCCGTTGCGAGTCGGAACTCCGTGTCGTGGACGAGCGCAAACACGAGCGCACTCTCAGCGTCGTCCTGGGTGAGCGACTCGATCGCATTTCGCATGGTCGTGTCGAGCGCCTGAGCGACCGCTGCAGCGGCTGCCGACAAGCTCCGCTGCTTTGGCTTGAGTTGCTTCTCGCTCGTGCTCGTGCTCCCAGCGACAGCGCTCTCACCAGAGCTGCTGCTGGCGCTCGCGAAGGCCCCAGAGGTGTCGCTCCGCGTGGTGCGGGAAGCGCGCATGGTGCGCTGTGAAGAGTGGAAGAACGGCGTTTAATAGTATGAACGAGCGACTAGAGGCAGGCGGTGGCTGCGACGGCTGCGGACGGACGACTTGACGCACGCACGTGCAGGTCGCAGGTCGACGGGCAGGCAGCGCTTCGAGAGCTCTAACTACGTGACCGCTTCTTTCTTTCTGCGACTGACGGCGAGAGCGAGTGCGTAGAGTGAAAAAAGGAAGTGGGTGTAGCGGAATACTCAGATCTGAACCCGCTTCAAGTTCTGGTGTCCTGCCGATCTGCCGTAAATCAGTACTGTATGTGATACAGTATGAATGAGCTCTACCAACCGCGGCTCGACAACGAAAATCCACTAAGATAGGTGAGAATTCAGACCCTCGATCGAATCAACTGAAATCGATTGCAGCCACCTTCGTTGAGCCATTTTTGAGGCAGTACTACCAGCTCTGACTCCAGCACTCCCGCAAGGCACCAGGCACCAACACCAACTCTCTCCACCACCAAGCGCGCTTGGTAGTAACTTTATCTCAAACACGCGCTCTTGGCTCTCCGACCATCCGCCAACCTTGGGAGTACACCTGACCACCCACACGCCAGACACTCCTTCTCGTTTGTGTGTCCCAGATGGTTTGGATTCAGTTGTAAAGGAGTCTTCCACGACTGGCTGAGAGAATGCAACGCCGACCCGTTCTGCCATTTTGTACCACTACCAAAAGCTCGGACAGAGAGATCAAACCGGACCAAACTCAGGTCTGGTCAGCTCCAGCATTCTAGTACATGCTGCCATACAGGTTCCGACTCGCTCGAACAACCGCAAGCGTCTGTCATTTCAGATCGAGAAGAGAGAGTGAGGACGCATTACGAAACACGGATGCACTCGCGCCTTGATTTCCATGCTCTGCCGAGCTCAATCGTCCGTAGACGCGAATGGAACGAAGCGTTGGTCGAGTCAATACATATCCAAGGTCCTTTGGCACACTTCACCAGCAAACCTTTGAGTGGCTTGCGCTTCGCTCTCTTCCGCTGTCAATCATTGCTCAGTCTCAAGCGCAACCAACCTCCCTGGTCGCTTGTGCTTCGGAGTTCCTTGGTTCCCAGTTCGCCGTCCTCACAAGAAGGTCGGAGATACAGACACGGGACTGTATTGGGATTGAACGAGGACTGCGAGTCTTTGGCTCGTTCGTCTACATGCAACTGCAACTGAAGCATGAAACTTGAAACGCACGACGGCAGGAAACCACCTGTAACGACCAGCACAAGTCCGAGCTGAAGCTGATGTTGGAGCCATTGCTGCGGTGGTAGAACAAGACTACTAGGTGCTCTTGTTCTCTTCTCACTCCTGCTTTTGC